>CAUYRT010053460.1:0-124558 GCA_963574885.1 Lepilemur ruficaudatus
AAAAAATACAAAAGAAATTAATTGGCCAACTAAAAATACATATAGAAAAAATTAGCCGGGCATGGTGGCACATGCCTGTAGTCCCAGCTACTCGGGAGGCTGAGGCAGGAGGATCGCCTGAGCCCAGGAGTTTGAGGTTGCTGTGAGCTAGGCTGACGCCACGGCACTCTAGCCTGAGCAATAGAGTGAGACTCTGTCTCAAAAAAAAAAAAAAAACAAATAGTTTGAGGTATAGATGAGGGGCAGATAACAGAGGTGAAGAAGTCTAAGATTTTAGACTTCAATACATGAAAAATGGAGGGAGCATTAAAACTTCAGGGGCCAGGAAGGCTGAGGATCGGGCCAGTGGGAGAATATGAATCAAATTTTGTTTTAGGAAGATTTTGTTACAGGCAAGGCTGTAACATAACAAAACATATACATTTGGTCTCTACCCCTGGTTCCCTGCACAGAGATCCTAAAACCTTTGTAGCTTCCTGAATGATAAGTGTGCCAGGTACATATTTTGTTGTAATATTGGGTCTTTGTCCCAGATTCTGACACACATCTCCTGTCTCTTAGAATTTACTGGGTAATAGGAGGATCTTTTGTTCTAATCAGGCAACTTTTGGTGAGCCCCTGATGGGGACCAGTCACCAGAAAGACCAAGCCATAATTAGAAGCTTGGAACTTTCAGCCCTTTGAAAAGGAGAGATGGGCAGGAGATGGTGTTAATAACTGAACATGCATACATGATGAAGTCTCCATAAAAATCCCTGAACCATGGGGTTCAGAGAGCTTCCAGTAGGAGAACACATCTACCTGCTGAAAGGGTGGTGCACCCTAATCCGTAGGGACAGAAGCTGCTGTGTTCAGGCCCCTTCCAGACCTTGCCCTAGGTATCTCTTCATCTGGCTCTTCATTTGTATCCTTTAAAGTAATTTTGCAGTAAGTCAGCAGTAGTAAGTAAACTGTTTTCCTGGGTTCTGTGACCTGTTCTAGCAAATTATCAAACCTGAGGAGGGAGTCATAAGAATATCTAATTTGTAGCCAAGTCAGACATAAGTTTTAGGTAACCTGGGGAATTACTAATTAGGAGTGGCATCTGAAGTGGGGGTCAGTTTTATGGGACTGAGCCCTCAACCCATGGAGTCTGTGCCAACTCTGGTTAGTGTCACAATTGAATTGAATTATAGGATACCCATTTGGTGTCTTCAGAGAATTGAAAAATTGCTTGGTATAAAAAAAAAATCCCACACACTTGGTTACAGAAGTGTTGAGAGTGAGTATAGAGAAAAAAGAGTTGTTTTTTTCCTATACAAGGATGTATAACTCAAATCAAAGAAACAAAAAAAAAAAACCCTAGAATTCAGCAAGTCAATTAAGAAACTACTATAACAACCCAGATATAATGTTATTAGGACATACAAAATTATTTTTAAAAAAGAGAAATTTCCTGAGGATTAAAATAACTTCTTCTTTTGTGGAAAGTATGATAACTCTGATTTTGAAACACTGAATTTGAAGTACACAGGAAAGACCCTGTGAAGATTATAATAGGAAATTGAAAATTTGGGTCTGGAACCCAGGACAGCAATGATGGCTGGAGGCATAGATTTGCAAGTCAGCTGCATATAGGTGATGGTTGAGCCGTAGAAGAGAAATGTCCTCTGAAAAAGACAAAGAGTCCTGATTTTTTTCTTTTCTTTTTTCTTTTTATTTGTATAAATTTAAAAGACTACAAGTATTGTTCTGTTACATGGATGAAGTGCTACAAGACGAAGTCTGGGCTTTTAGTGTAACTGTCACCCGAATAATGCACATTGTACCCATTAAGTAATTTCTAATGCCTCACCCATCTACCATCCTCCCACCTTTCCAAATCTCCAGTGTCTATTATTCCACACTCTCTGTCCATGTGTACACATTGTTTAGCTCTCACTTATAAGTGCAGACATGTGTATTTAACTTTCCATTTCTTAGTTATTTTACTTAAGATAATGGCTTCTAGTTCCATCCATGTTGCTGAAAAAGACATGATTTCATTCCTTTTTACGGTTAAATAGTATGCTTGTGTGTGTGTGTGTGTGTGTGTGTTACATTTTATTTTTTTTTATTCAATCATCCATTGGTGGACATGTGTTGATTCCATATCTTACTATTGTGAATAGTGCTACAGTAAACATAGGAATGCAGGTACCATTTTGATATAGTGATTTCTTATCCTTTGGGTACATATATAGTAGTGTGATTGCTAGATTGAATGATTATTCTATTTTTAGTTGAGAAATCTCCCTACTGTTTTCCATGTAGAGGTTGTACGAATTTACATTCCCATGAACAGTGTATAACTGTTGTTGCCATTGTTGAGTTTGAGTTCCTTATAAATTCTGGAGATGAGTCCCCTGTTGGATGCATAGTTTGCAAATATGTTCTTCCATTCTGCAAGTTGTCTGTTCATTCTGTTGATTATTTCTTTTGCTGCACAGAAGCTTTTTAGTTTAATTAAGTCCCATTTGTCTATTTTTGTTTTTGTTGCTTGTGCTTTTGAGGTCTTAGTCATGAATTTTTTGCCTAGACCAATGTCTAAAAGAGTTTTTCCTAGGTTTTCTTCTAGTATTTTTATAGTCTCAGGTCTTACATTTAAGTCTTGAGTTTATTTTTGTTAATGGTGAGAGATAGGGGCCCTGTTTCATTCTCTGCATATGGCAATCCAATTTGTCCAGCAAGAGGGTCCAGACTGATATCTGCCTTAGAGGGACAAAGGAAAGAAAAGTTTAAAAAGGAAAGAAAAGAAAACCAGTCTGATAAACAGTAACAGAAGCAGGATAGATGCCAAGAGAGGAGAAAATTTTAATAGTTGTGGAATGAGACCAAAAGGGCTAAGAGAATAAAGTTTGAGAAATATCAATGATGATAGTGTTGAAAACAGGAACATAAGGTACTGTATAATAATGATTGTGAGAAATGAAAGAATAAATTATTAGAGAAGCGCATTAGTGAAAACCAAAAACAAACTTAGGAAATGCACCCCCAAATCCAGATGCATGAGATAGGTAGTTGCCAAATTAACCCTTTTAAAATGCAACTTGCATGCAACTTTCTGTGATCAAAAACAAACAGTGGCTCTTCATTACTCATAGGATTCAGTCTAGGTCTCCTTATCCCAGCACTCAAGATTATTCACAATTATTCTTTGCTTATTTCTTTTTTTCTACACTCACAAATCTTCTACTCCAATCAAACTGATCATCACTGTTGCCAGCTGAACTGATGTGTTTGTGGTCTCAGCACCATTGCCATTGAACTTCTCTTAACACTCTTCATTCTCTTCCTTAGGCCTGCTATTTAACTCCCCCTTCCTCTATATAATGTTTTCCCAGGAAGACTTTCCCTCTTGCACGAGCTCTGGGAAGACCATTTCTAATATCATTCACAGGGTACCTAATATTACAAATAAGAATGCTGATAGTACTAACCTCTCTCTGTTCTACTTAACCCATAATTCGCCTATCCCAAATTAATTCATTTATCCAGTATTTGGCTTCTTTGTGAAGACTTCAGAACTTTATTGAATAAAGTTGCACAATTGGTTCATTTTAATATCTTTTACCAAGGCAATGTTCTTTAATTGCATTCAGCATGCCTTTGTACCACCCCCTTAACTGAGTCCTATTCTTCCCAACTTCTTTAAATTTATCCACTGGTTCTTCAATATCCCTTCCCTCCAACGCCTTTTTGGCTTAACCAGTCAGCAAGAATGAATTCCTTCAGCTTTCCCTCCTGCCCCCAAGATATAAACTTGTTCATATCTATACCCATCTATAACCTTTTCCTAGGGTAAGATCTTACTTTTTTCCTACCATTAATAACTTCTATGCTCTAGGTCTCAGGTTTTGCTACCTCTACCAATTATCCTTTCTTCACCAACTCTCCAACCTTCTCAAACTTCCAACCTCTCTCTCTTCCTATCAAAACAAGTTTCTTGAAAGAATAATTCATTTTCTGCTCCCAATCCCCACCACTTTCTCTCCTTCATTCTGTGCTCAACTGATTGTAATCTGGCTTCTGTCCCACTATCTTCTGAATCTTCTCTCATCGGGGTCACCAGCCACCTTATAATTTTCAATCCAGTGATCATACTGACATTTCTATGACATTTAACAGTTGACCACATGTTCACTCCTTTTTTGAGAGACTTCTATAGTGCTACAATTTGAATTTGTCTTGCCTCTCCCCCTAGCTCTAGGGCTGGTCTTTCGTTCGCACACTCTCTTAGCTTGCTTTATTGGCTACCCGTGTCTCTGCCAATCCTGTAACTCGGTGGTTTTCAATACTGACTGACCATTAGAATCACCTGGGCAGTGTTTTAAAACTACTAATGCATAAGACTCACCTTCAGGGAATCTAGTTCAACGGGACTGGAACACAGCCCACACAGCACTTTTCAAGCTCCCAAACCTATGGTTAAAAACCACTGTCTTAACTCATGCTTCCCAAATTTGTCTCTTCAGAGGAATCATCTAGGGCAATTGTTAAACATAAGCAGACACAGATCCCTTCTTCTTAACATTCTAGTTGAACAGGACAAAACTCAGAAACCAAAAAGTAACCAGACACTGACTCTCCCTTCCACTCACATCCAGTGGGCAGTACTTGCAGCTATAGCCTTTCTGAGCATTTACTATGTGCCTGATGACTGACATTTATTTTCTCATTTAAACTTGTGTGAAGTGACCCTCAAACTAAGAGCTCTCTTAGGGTACTTTCCACACATCAATTACTTGTCTGTTTGTTTCTCCTTTACTTGACCGTGAATTCCTGCAGGGCAGGGTATCTATCTTATTCATTTTTATATCCCACAATGACAAGCAAATTGTCTAGCACATGTTAACTCCTAAATAAATAAACATAATATATATTTTTTGTGAAATAATGAATGAATAAACTATTTTATATACATGGTCTGTTTCTAACCCAAGATATAGATGGTGTTCCAAGCTTTTTGTATTCTTGGCACTTATACAAATTAGGCTAGTGTTCATGATGATGACTGAGAATTTCTTGCCATCTGCATTTTTCTGTAAAATCCTTCTGTGTTCTTATGTGATTCATTTTTTTTTTTTTTTGGTCTTCCTTCCTTCCTTCCCTCCCTCCCTTTCCTTCCCTTCCTTCCGTCCTTCCTTCCTTTTCTCTCTCTCTGTCTGTCTCTCTTTCTTTCTCTCAGCTTCTTCTCTCTTGGTACTACTTCTAACTTGGCCAAATCACTTATATACAATATGGTAAAATTTTGTAATCCCCTTTGTGGCTGGTATAGAGCACATGGACTTTTGAGTCAAATATATTTGGACCTCTCTTTCCTTCTCATTTATATAATGGGGATAAGACATACTTGTGATTATTACAGATGGAAGAAGCTCAGGACAGTTCTTTTTTTTTCTTTTTTCCTTCTCAGAATCTCTGCCCTTATGAGAAAGACTATACAATTTATATAAATCCAAGGGACAGTTTGGCTTTAGTTAACTTTCTCATTGGCCCACTCCCATGCCCATGACTATATCTTTACTAATCCTTATCTTTTCCCTCATAATCTCAGAAAATATCGATCACTCTTCCTATTCAAGTGTAACACTTCACCTGTATCTTTAATCATGCTGACCCTTTGTCTGCCCAGAAAACCCTAATTGGTCCCTTAAAACCTCCCTGATCCAGGGCTAGTCATTTCTTCCTCTGTACAACCTCTGTCTGGATACAGACATTTTTATCTTTGCATGGGTCATAACGTACTGTAATTTTGTTGTACTTGTTCTGTCCAGTAGATTTCAAGCTTCTCTAGGGAAGTTTTATTTATGTTTCTTATCCCAGGGCCTAGTGTAATGCTAAAATGTGGACACTTGATATTTGTGGAGTTGAATTAGTGCTGGGACCAGACATTCACTTCACCTCTACCCCCAAATCTTACAAAACTCCGTACCTCACCATTGTTCAATATTAACTTTGTAGTCAAAGAGTTGTAAGTTCAAATCTTTGCTGACTTGTTTTCTAACAGTGAAATGAAGATTATTATACCAATTTACAGTGTTGTTTGTGAAATTAAATGAAATAATAGATATAAATTGCTTAGCACAATAAATATCCAAAATAAGCCCTCAGTACTTGGTAATAATGTGGTGGTTGTCATCATTCTGGTGGGTTTATTTGGACCACTTACTCCAGGGTTCTACTAGTAAATTGTAGTATTGAAAATGCAGGCCTCTGTTAAGTAATCAGGCACGTTGAGTAAATCTAAACCTTTCTTGTTTGGCATTTGTATTACAAACTCTTAAATCCCTCTTCTCACCTTTCCATGTTTTCCTGGATGCTTCTAGAAATGATGAGGAGGCCAAGTAATTCCTTTCTGCAGATAACACAATCTTGTTTCTGGACTAATCGCATCATGCCCAACATTCCTGTTTACTTCAATCACCCCTGAGAACCACAAGCCATCTCCCATCACTTGAACTCTCTCATCTTCATATCGCTTTGATCATTCCCCAACTTGGAACAATCTTCCACTGCTCCGCTTCCACCTGGAACAATCATCACCGGGAACAATCTTCCACCACTCCCTTGTCTCTCACATCTTTCCAACGTGCCCTCCAGAATTCCTTACAACTCATCAACATAATCTTAATTCTTCTTTAAATGTTTCCTTTACTTCCGCGCTCTAATTAAAAAGCCTAGGTGCACTTGCGAATAGTGAATCTCTTTAGGCTCCATAAAAGATTGCTACTATATCTTATAAATCTGGAGGTGTTGCAGAAGCTCTCCTTTGTTTCCTGTCAGTCATTCCAAACCAGTGCTAACTCTTTCCTTTAAAAAAACAAAAAACAAAAGCCCTAGCTCTTTTGAATTTCATGGCATGTGAACACCCTCTATCAATAGCCCCGACCCTTGTTAAAGTCATCTGCAGATACTGAGTTCCCGCCTCTTCCTTCTGTGAAAAAGTAGCAAGTAGCTCACTGACTCACCACCAATACTCTGCAATCACCCTCAGTGATTTTGATATGCACATAGATTCACAGCTGGGGAGAATCGTTTCGATATCCTCACTCTCCATGCCTTGACCTCCTCATGTCCGGTGATCCTGTTTTCACCTCCCTCAGCTGCTGCTCCCAGGTCACATCCTAGATCCCGTTGTTGCCATTAATTGCAGATCTCAATAACCTCCATTTGAAGCACCCCTCTCTGTGACCACCTCTATTTTCAGTTTAATACCTTTCATACACCATTCGACGATTCTTCAGTTCCATGGGGAAATTGATCCTATCAACTTTGCCCTGTCTTTCATCTCTTTGTATCCTTACTTCCCTCCTCACCCAATGAAAAAAATATGAGCTCTCATTATAATCACCCTCCCACATAGTCCCCTCACAGCATTGTTGCCTCTCTTCATTGATAGTACAGTTGCCTGACAAAACTCCCCCTTGGTGGAATCCAACTTTCACCTGTTTTATACCTGGCTCTGAGACGCTAGACATGACTTGACAAAATTGTGCTGAACAATCTCCCTTGAAATGTATGACCACTACCTAAAGTGAGTTCACAGTGCTCCCAACGATCCTATTATACTTCACAATTTAATTCACCTCCCCACTCTCCAAAAGGATTACTTCATCCTTTTTCCTTTCTCTTCAGCATCTGTAACACACCTCCAGTTCCCTTTACTCCAGCTGATGTCCTTATTTCAAATTTCACTGCTGAAATAGCAGCAATCAGAAAAGAGTATCCATACATTCCCACCACCCAATGCATACTCCACAGTATATTTACCTGGTACTTTGCCTTCCTTCTGTTGTGATGGGTGTGCTCATGTCTAAAGCCAGCGCTTCCACGCAGCCTTTCCAGGGTCCATGCACTGGGCCCCATTCCCACTCACCTTCCTCAAGGGCTTTGTTCCTATAAATGTCCCAACCTCTCTGCTAGTCAATTGTTCCTTATCCACTGGGATAACCAATACACAAGCATGCTGTAAACTCCCACTTTAAAACAAACAAACCAAAATAATCTTTCCTTGATTTCATATCTCCATCCAGTTAATACTCTATGTCTACTTTCACTTTTCTACTTTTATACAAAACTGATTTTAAAAAAATTGTCTACAGTAATGTCTCCACTTCCTCAAATCCTAGTCTCTCCTAAAAGCATGCCAAGCAGCCTTTCAACCCCCAACTCCATGGAAACTGCTTTTGTCAACATTACCTTCTCCACTTTGCCAAATCCAATGGACAAACTTACTTGCTCTCATAGCAGCACTTAACATGCTTAACATGCTTCCCCCTTGAAACATTTTATTAATATATTCTCAGTTTCTAAGATATCTATTGCCATTCTGCTCCAATCTCATTATCCTCCTAATTTCTGGATTTTTCCTGTTAATCTGTTGTCAACATAGCAGCAAAATTGATTTGGTTAAAACAGATTATTTTGCTATTCCACTCAACAAAACGCCATGGCCTCCTATATCACTTAGGAAAACAAAAAAGTTCTTCCAGTGGTTTTGAAGGCCCTGCTTTAACATGCCCATGGCTAACTAATTGAGTCACCACTCTTCTCTGATCACACTGCAGCCTTAGGGCCTTTGCACTTGCTGGTCTCTCTGCCTGAAAAGGTGTCCTCTGAATTTCAGATTGATTGGCCTCCTACTACATTTTGGTCTCTTCTCAAATGCCACCTTCTCAGAAGAGAACTTCTTGACAATGGCTACACCCTCTCTCTCCTTTGATAGTCACTATCTAATTTATTCACCTGTTTTGTTTTTCTTTATAATGCCTAATACCAGCTTATGCATAATGTATTATTTATTTGTTTGTTCTTTTTCTTCCCCACATAAAAGTAAAGCTCCCTTTACTCCCAGACCAGTATCTGTTTTGTTGTTGTTGTTGTTGTCATTTTCTGTTTTCACTGCTATTTCACCAGCAGCTGGCAATATTTATTACTCAATAAATATTTGTTGAATAAATAAGTAAAACCCTTATTTTGAATGTCCACATTCCAATGATCAGCATCTGCATATGCTTTCCTAAAATCACTAAACACTTTTATCCGCTACTTAAATCAAATCTAACTAAATTGAGAATTTAGGCAAACAGGTTGGCCATGACCCTCTGTTGAATGTATTTCCTCTGTCCTGTCACTAAATTTATTGGCTCACTCTCTTAACTCTCTTCATTTGCCACAAAATGCAGGGTGGTTAAAATCCAAAATCAATAAAAATAAGAATGCTTAGAGCAGGGAAGAAGAAAAAAGAGATAATAAAAGGGGAACATGTTAAAGGAACTCATAAACACCTTAAAACTATATTTGAGAAACAAAGATCATGCGTAAGAATGATTTTGGAAGAAAACACCTCCACAAAATTGTATCCTCTCTCTACCTCCTCTTTCTCTGTGATAGACTCTAATATAATTCTTGCTCAGGCTGGACTGTGTTCTGTCATGCAGAACAAAGGACAAGCCTTTTGGCCTCAACTTCTAGTTATCTGATTTCAGATAAAGACAAACAGGATAGGCCAAAGGCAAAACTGTCAAGTGGGAAACCTTGGCTATGTCTGGACAGTCTCCTTTCTCTACTCCTTCCCGACTTACAGATACCTCCCCCATTCAGTGCCCAGTACCTCCTGCTGGAAGGTCGCCCCTTTATCAAAAAAGAAAAAGAATGTCTTACAATATTTATGTTTGTAGCTGGCTTGCAATTTCACTTTTACTCAATTTAAATAATAAAAATCATTTCAATTTTGAATTTTCCTGTTAACTGATCCTATCTTGTACTGGAAAAAGAATCCAGTCCAGGAAACTCAGACCAACCCAGTATCTTCAAATAGTATTTTCACATAAATACTTAGTGTCTGTAGGTAAAATGCCCTGTCTCATATTTTCCTCCTTCTTGGCATGTAGGTGTGACCCCACGACAGAAGGGGAGAAGAGGTGCCTGATTCTAGTATTTTTTGCTACATTTTCTTAGTTTCTGGTTTCAGAGTAACATATTTGTCCTGTTCTTTGGATTGGTGACTGTTGAGTTTTGAAGGCCCATGTGCCTCTAGCTGGGGCTGACAGGTGGTGTCTACTGCTGGGATCTGTCTCAACTTCCTGTGTCTGCTACCCCTCTTTGTTCTAATATTAGGGCTTTGCTAGTCATCAGCCCTCTCAGTGGCTCCATGTTCCTTCAGCTGGAAACAGATAAGCAGAAGGGTTGCCTCAGACTTCTCTCTCCATCTACCTCCTACCACCATTTTAGCTCCCTAGCTCCTGGACCATGCCAGCTATGGAAATTCTGCTAGATGCTGGCAGCTTCACCCAATATGCCCGAGAAAACATGCCACTGATTGGTGATGCCGGGCTCCCCCACCTATCTGGATGTTTTGATGGCCCACTACCTTGACAATGTGAGCCCCAAAGCAGGAGGAAATCAAGGACTCTGGCACCCACCTCCTTTTCCCTGCCCCTTTCTCATTTCCACACTTCATAGGCTGGAGTCATTCTCATCCTATCAAACTCGACATAGCCTTTTATCAGATAACTCCAAAATAAATATGATGTCCTAACTGTAATAATAAGAGGGAAAAAAAGCAAAAGTAATTTATCCTTTAGGTATTTCAAAAGTAAACAAATGCTTGATCATAACTATAGGGAAAGACACACTGAATTGGCCCAATGGTTTAACTCTAATGGCAGAATCACCTGAATGTGACTGTTATGAATTCTCTACTGCAGACTCGAACCCCATGAGTGCTTTGTTGATACGTTGAACCAGTGACTGAATTTTGGTGAAGTTGCAGATAACACAAAGTATGTTTTTCTTACAATTTATACTATAGTGTATTTTTTGAAAACTCAGGATATATTGAAATTGGGCAAAAAATACTTTCTGTTTTTTATGCCAGATGAAGTTAGGCTCTAGGCTCTATGACTTTAAATAGGTTTTTTACTTACAGGAATATCTGTCCATAGCTTAGGATACTACTTTATTTCAGAGGCTTGGGCCACTCATTTCAGCTGTCTAGAATCCTAGATGCTGCTCATTAAATGCAAAAAGTGGCTTATAAGCATTATATAACATCATTTCCTCCTTCTTCACTTAGGGAGCAAGTCTCAAGGTGCAGCTGTCATTGCAGAAGAGAGAGGTACTCTTCTCACTATAAAAAGAATAGCCCATGATCCAGGTTTTCAGGTGTGGCTCTTGTTCTGGGGCTAATTGGACAGCTACAGTAAGGGATTTCGGTGGGTGAAAATACACTGAGTTAATATCCCCAAAATATAATCTCTATTACACATTGAACCTCATTCCTATTAACTTACCTAGATTTAACATGTACAATCATTTTATTCTGATTTATTAATTTGACATTTTCCAAATTAAAAATCAATTCCTAACTGTGGTAACAAATTAAACAATATGAATATAGTTTGAAAAAGTTATTTCTTTTTTCTTGCTTAATTTCTTCTCCTATACACATGCAGGCACATACACACACACCCCATAACACACATTGACACATGCATACACATGTGCATACACACACATATACACATACAGGGCTTTTATTTTAAAAAAACATCAAAATAACATATTCTGCACATTACTCTGGGTGTCCTGTTTTCAGTTAACAATATATTTTGACCACCCAAAAATCTATATAAATTAATTCCATTTTTTCTAAAAAGGAATATATGAACACAAAAATAGTATACCTTCATATGCATCTATACATAACATTATCTATAAATGGGATAATACCATATTACTCTCCAAGGGCAGCAACAAAGCTCTCTTTACAAAGGAGAGGGACTAGCCCTTGGATGAGCAAACAAAGTTTTTCATAGCCAGACATACTTTATGGCTTCTACCATTTCCTAATTGTTAAAAACAGATCCCTTCATCTATAGATGGTACATTTAATCTTCCAAATGTTTGTTATTTTATGTTTTATATTCAGGTCTCTGTTCTATCTGAAGTTTATTTTTTATATGATTTGAATAAAAATCACAGAAATTTATTTTTATTTTTCTTTGGATGGATAGCCAGTTTTGTCAGGACTATTTATTGAATAAACCAAATTTCCCCATGAAGAAAAAGATCAGCATTGTCATATATTTAATGTTCATGTATGATGGAGTGTTCTGGATTTTCTCTTCTATTGGTCTAATTTTATGCCATCGGCTAATTCATTATTCATTTGATTATACTTATTTTAAAATATTTCTCATTCCAAGTAAGTCAAATGCATCATACTTTGCCCATGGTGGTCAGTCTGCAATTATTTATGCTCTCCCTCCCTTGAGTGGCTGTCTCTGACACATAGTGAGCACTCTACAGCAGTCATGAACCAAGGGATTGTTAATATTAAACTCCAAAGAAAACTTGAACAAAGATGAGCTGCAAAATAGTGTGATACTAAAAAAATTGTTTTAATCTACTTTATTCATTAATTTAATGTTTTTATTGCCCATAATGCCATAATAAGAGTATATTATATAAATGGCATCAGATATTACAGGCAGTTTTCAAACTTATTCTGAAATCAAAACTTCAAAATATGGTGTAACAATCATGTTTGAGAAACACCCAAACATACTGCAAAAACAAAAGTGCACAAACATAGCTGTGAAGTGAATGAAAACACTATGCAAATTTCTACATGTGCTTCAGTATTCCATAAGACTCCTTTAAAATAAAGAAAGCAAACCATCCAAGAAGATATCTGAGCAACAGGAACATATAATATGTTTTAAGATTCCCATTAACAAGTCCATCTCCTAATGCATCCAGTTCATCAGGAAACTAATTATTCTTCATGGCAACCAGGTACCTACTTACTGGCTGTGGGAAGGCAAAGTTATGATACAAAAAGTGGCATAAGTATTATTTTCCCTAATATGGAAAGAGAAAAATGTCTCTCAAAAGTTCTCTGGACCTGTGCAGCTATTACTAAATATCCCCTGACATTATTTCATCCCAAATTTCTCTTTAAAAAGAATTCTAGACAATTAGCCCATCCACTATTCTATGTTCAGTGGGCTGTACCAATCAAATGGAGGGAACAGCTGCCTCACACAGAAGGAGGAGAAGAAACAGAAGGAAGGAGACACTACAAAAACAACTACCTAGGGCTTCTCTGAAGAGGCACAGGCAAGGGAGACAAGGAGGACACAGGGTTGGTTCTTGGCAAGATTATAGTACAGGCAACTCCTGTTAGGATAATCTCAGCCCTACTGCCTCTTTAATTTCCCTACTCTTCTAGGTAAGTTCATTTAGCACTTGTTTATTAGATGTGTACCTATTATATGCCAGGTACTATTCTAGGCTGTGGGAATTATATCAAAAGACTTAGCACTTGTCCTTTAGGATCCTCAAGTATTTCTAGAAAGAGGCATGAAAAAAAAATCCCAAATATAATGCCATAATAAGAACATTGCTATAATTGCATAGAAAAATTCAGTGGAAACATAACGGGAAGAGCATTTAAGGATAATAAAGATTCAATAAATATTAAACAAAAGCATAAATGAATGAGTAAATGAATTAAAAACCTTCAAGCTCAGGGAAGTTTTCACGGAAAAAACAATTGAATTAAAGCTTGATAAAAGTATGAGTTTTCTGGGAATGCAGGAGAAGAGGTACCTGGGAAGAGGGAAAGGTAGATGGAAATTCTGAGGACAAAGAGTGTTGCAAATTCGGAGGACTATGCATAATTTAGCTGGCAGGAAGTTAAAGATTCAACCTGTTGGGAGAGGTGGGGCCTAAGAATTGAGGCTGGACAGTTGGCAGGAGACATCATTGAGCTCCTTGAAGCCCATCTGAAGGATTTCAGGTTTTGTCCTGTAGGTCACAGCATAGCCCCTAAAGAATGTTGAACAGGGAGGTGAAGTGCCAAATTTGTGTTTGATGACAATCCCTCTGGTTACTCCACGGGGGAAAGCTTAGAAAATAAGAAGTCAAGAATCAGAGAGGGAGACAATAAAAAGCCCTGCAAATAGCCCCAGGGGTTGATGCTGGGAGCCTGCACCTGCCTCATGGAAGGGAGGATGTAAAGTTGGGAAGATACCCAGAATATTCGTGGGGAAGAATTAACAGGTCTGATGGGATATGAAGGGTGAGAAATAGGGAGTGAGGAAAACCCATTACAGATCCCTCCAATGCTGGGTCTTTTGCTTAAGCAGTACATCAATCAAGACTAACAGAAGATGCACCTTAGAAAGATTACTCTGGCTACTGAACTAAGGATGGATTGGAATGGGGCCGCAAGGGGGTGAAAGAATAAAGGGCTGCTTAACAAGGTGTTTTCAGTAAAAGCAGAAGCTTCTTTAGGCACCTGCTGCAGCTCTGTAAGCCTTCAAGCTTCAAAAGAACTGGCAGACTAACTCTTCTAGGGAGTAGACAGGGATCTGAGCAGAACTGCAGCATCACAGAGCCCAGACCCTCTCACTCTCTCCTTCCCCTTCCCGAGGTCTCTGTGGCGATAGTGAAGGGAAAGTTTCCTCTGAGGTCCGCTCAGCCCAGACTCAGCTACAATTTTCCCATGGAATACACTCAATGGATTATCCACATTAGCTTTACCAACTTAGTTCATGAAAACTGCTTGCACTGGAAAATGCATGATTGAGAAACTCAAAACCTTCAGGGAAAAGTAAAGTCAGACAACAAGGTGATAAGTGAAGTTGTGGAAGGTATTATTAATGTTTTTACTATAACTAAAATAAAACAATATGGAAGGATATTTAAACTCAATATGATATCTAACAATTTTTGAGGACTTTCCCAGGGCCTAGCACTGTGCATTGTCATCTCAGTTAATTCTCACAACAGATTTTTGACTTAGATGATATTATTACTACTGCCTAATTTTATTCACATTTTATTGTTCTTTATAAACATTTAAGAATTTTCTTCCCTAGAATTTCTACCAGACACTCATTGGTTAGCTTTCATTGTCTGCTTATAATATGAATGTTAAAATTTATTCTCTGTACCTGTTTTTTCAACTAAATGTCTGACATTATCGTTTCTATTTATTTATTCTCACTGCCTACATTTCACCACAGTCCTAGAGACAAAGAGTAACTTTAATGCTTGCCACAGAAAAAGCTTAGGTGAGTTACTAATTTTTAAAACTCCCTGATAATAGACAGGGAGGCATAAAATGTTGGTTCTTTGCAAAATAAAGTCACCCCAAAGTAGACATCATCAGTTCTTTTGACATACCACTGTCTTGTAACTGAAGTTGGAAAATCCCTAAGTCAAGGTTTAGCATTTCTTATGTTTCCTAAGTTTATCCTGAATAGTCCTATTACTGCTCTACAGCCCACTTTATCTCCATTTTTATGCTTATGTTTAATTATCTCTCCAATTATTGCCAAGAGGAATGATTAGAAATGTTTATGTTGGACCTAAATATGCCCAGGTATGGAAAGCTCAAACTGAAGTAGATTGGTATACAGTAGAATTTCATGTCAATAAAATGAGATGTTGGTGATAACTTATTGTATTTTTCTGTCACTTGATCAAAAAAAAAAATTTGAGTATACTAGACTTCTGTTGTGTGACAAACACCTGTTTGCCCTTCTTCTAGTAACAGGAACAGCACATCTTCCACCTTCCCCACCGTGGCCTTTGAGTGGGACTGACTGGAGTTCTCAGCATCAGGAGTAAAGGCATGTCCTTTAAAGTGAAATTTGGCAAAATTGTAGCCTAGGAGCAATAGTAGAACACAATCAATCTGTTAAAATGAAATTGCCCAACCTGTATGGTCATGCAGAGCACTCCATCACACTGGCCTTGGCAATAACTCAGGGATAGGTAGGTAAAACACAAGGAGCCAGTGGCAGCCATTCCAGGAACTTTGGCTGAAGTGACAGGGGCAGAGTCTCCTTTATTCTTATGATGTGACTAAGCTAAATACAAAATAGAGCTAAACTGAGGCAGGTTCCTGATGACATCAGATCATTGGATACAGACATATGCGGAGGCAAATAATCCCAAATTTTACATTTGCAGGAGTCAAACATTTATTTTTTGCTACAGCTCTTTTGAACTTTTGTCACTTAAAACCAAAAGTTCTAAAATGCCAAGTACAAGTAATTCTGTAAGCTACAGTTCAGACTACATATTCCCGACCCTAATTCCTATAGATTTGAGTTGAATAGAGGATTGGGGGATGTGAAGAAAGTATCTTCTTCTAGCTGTGGTTTATAGAATGATATTATTGCCTGATTCCAAAATAAACGAAAGAACTTAAGTGGACTATTTGTGAGCATCTCTGAACACGAAAAAGTAGCGTTTTATTGGCATTAAAAAGAACTTTGGAATCTATGCAGTCAGCATTATACATTATACTTGTTAGACCACTCAAGTCTGGCAATTTCATTTTAATAGATCAATTGTGCCCCACTATTGCTTCTAGGCTATAATGTGGCCAAATTTTACTTTAAAGGGCATTTTATGGCAATGATCCAAACCCTTTCATAACAAAAACTGAATGCTAATGGAATTGTTGAGATTTAAAACTGTGAAACACAATCTGTTTTTCAATGGAGGAAACAAAAACCATAACCACAGATATTTACAGTTTCTTAACTCAACCTTGAAGGATATTTTTGAATTTTTATTCATTATTTAATGATGAGAAATGTTGTAAAGAGTGTTGGATAGTATCAGAGCATTAGGTTAGGAGACTTGGGTTCAAGTTTTGGTGATGGAACCTACTAGCTGAGTGACCGGGGCAAGTCATTAATATCTTGTAGCACAAGTATTAAATTATAGCATGGTTATTAAATGAGATGATGCTTGTAAAATGTTTTGTTCTGGGCCTGGAATATAGAAAACATTCAATAAGTGGCTGTTGTTTCCATTATTATAATTGGTAGTAATGCTAGAAAAAGTAGTATTACTACAGGTTGAGCATCCTTAATCTGAAAATCCAAAATCCAAAATGCCCTAAAATTTGAAACTTTCAAAGTGCTGACATAATACCTACACCGTAAGTGGAGATTTCTGCACCTAACCTCAAGTATAACACAGTGTACTCAATATACTCAAGAAAAAAAAAAGGCCCTCCCAGCCCCCTTCAGTTGCAATATAGCTTTTCCATGTATACCTAGATTCTGTCCCCCACACAAAGGGTAATAAAATAGCATGTGTGCAGGCCAGACACATCAACCATGCCCCACCATGATACAAGACATATTTGCATCACTGTGGGTTTTTTGCTTATTCTCTGCTCTGTGGTGTAAAGATATTGTTGAAAATGTCAAAAAGACTTGCAGATACTCCTAAGAGTAGCAGTGATTTGAAAAAAGAGAGAGAAAGAATTTATGCTTATAGCACAGGAAGTCAAGCCCTTGGAGAAACTGGTCAGCAGTGTTAGTGTGAAGTGTCTTAGAGAAGAATATGGTCTTGTAATGACCATAATATATGATCTGAAGACACAAGGATAAGCTGTTGAAGTTCTAAGATGAAAGTCATGAATCAAAGTTAATAAAAAATGGAAAACACTGCATGAAGTTAACACTGAAGATCTCAATCATGTATGAAAGAGTGGATCCATTAGTGTTGCACTGAACACATCCCACTTGGTGGTGTGCTGATCATGAAACAAGCAAAGATCGACCACAATGAACTGAAAATTGAAGGGAACTATAAATATTCAACAAGATGGCTTTAGAAATTTAAGAAAAGACACAATACAGCATTGAATTTTTAAAGATTTGTAGTGATAAGCCATCTTCAGATCATGGATCATGAAGCAGTGGAGAAACTCAATGACAAGCTAGCCATCATCATCACAGATGAAAATCTGGTGCCAGAGCAAGTCTATAATGCTGATGAGACATAACCGTTTTGGTTTTATTGCCCCAGAAAGACACTGAGTACAGCTGATGAGACAGCCCCTACAGGAACTAAGAATGCTAAGGACAGAGTAACGGTGCTGAGACGTGCTAATGCAGCAGGCATGCATAAGTGCTAACTTGCTGTGATAGCCAAAAGCTTGCATCCTCACTATTTTCAAGAAGTGAATTTTTTATCTTTCCATTATTATATTTAAAAAAAGGTATGGATCACCAGGGACATCTTTTCTGATTGGTTTCACAAATATTTTGTATCAGTGGCTCATGCTTACTACAGGGAAGCTGGACTGAATGTTCTGTTCATCCTCCAGCTAAAATTCACTTTAAAAAATAATGTTTGTGCCATGTCTTCTCCCCAAAAGTCACTCCATTGATTCAGCCATGTGACCAGGGTTTGCTTACATCAATAAAGAGTAAGTATAAAAACACGTTTTTGAACAGCACGCTAGAAGCAGTGAACAGGGGCGTGGATGTGGAAGTTTTTAAAAGGAGTTTAGCATGAAGGATGCCAAAAATGCTGTTGCCAATGCTTGGAACACAGTGACTAAAGACACAGTTGTACGTGCCTCACACAACTTCTGGCCTTCAACTATGTTCAGTGATGATGACTGAACAAAGTGGTGACTTTGAAAGATCCTTATATCAAGTGAGAAAAAAAATTATGCCCGATCTCCTTACATATGCAAAAAAAAAAAGAAAGAAAAAGAAAACCCTTTAAAGTCCATCAGTAAGCTGGAAAAAGTGGATATTAAAGAAGTTTTTAACACTGATAATGAGGCTCCAGTTTTTCATTCATTGACTGGTGGTGAAATAGACAAACTGGTTCCGAATTAAGGTGATTGTGGTAATAGAGACCATAAAGATGATGTTAACCCTGCAGAAAAAGTACCTATAGAAGACATGGTGAAAATGTGTGATGGGCTTATTGAAGGACTAGAATAGCATGTATTCATAACAGAACAAGAAATCATGTTGGATTATAAAAGCAAAGAGAGACTGCTAAGACAAAAACTGTTGTTAATGAGACAGAGGAAACGTTTTATAAAGCTAGCCAGCCGAATGCCTCCTCATTCCTAGAGGACCCACTCCCTGATCCATCACTGCTTCTGATGTTTCTTCCTTCCTAAAAATATAAAATATGGTATAACAGTAATGTCCTAAAAAAAAAAACCACAGCATCATAGGTGGAGACAGAAAGCCTGCTGCTATTTGTTGTTTAACAGTTGATACAGGTGTTCTGGTGATGCTACTGTGCTGCTTAGTTACCCGGTACACATTATTTTTTTGTCTTTCTGTATTAATGGTGTGTTATACTTTTAGTATTAAGTACCTATGTTTTAATAGTGTAAAACATATAGGTTGCATGTAAATTCAGAGGTTGGAATGATGGCATTGCCAAACAACCATAGATTGTTCACATGGGTAGCTGAGATAATGACAGGTTGCATATAAATTCAGAGTTTGGAATGATGGTGTGTCATATAAATTCAGAGTTTGGAATGATGGTGTTGCCAAACAACCATAGATTGTTCACATGGGTAGCTGAGATGGTGACACCTTTAATTTCTGATGGTTCAACGTGCACAAACTTGTTTCATGCACAAAATTATTAAAAATGTTATGTAGAATTACCTTCAGCCTATGTGTATAAGGTGTATATGACACATAAAAGAATTTCATGTTAAGACTTGGGTCCCCTCCCCGAGATATCTCATTATGTATATGTAAATATTTCAAATACAAAAAAAAAATCCAAAATCTGAAACACGACACCTAAACTTCTTAACAGCAACACTGGAAGCTAGAAGGCCATGACACAATGCCTTAAAAGTTTTGAAAAAAATTTATTTCCAATCTATAAACCTATACCAAGCCCAATTATTAATCATGTACGCAAGTAGAATGGAAGCATTTTTCAGACATGGGCTTGAAAAATTTATCTCTTATAAACTTTTCTCAAGAAGTTATTAGATGGCATTTTCCACCAAAATGAGGAAGGGAACATAGAAAAAGGTTAAGGAAAATCTGGGGATATTAACTAAGAGAAGACTCAAGAAGATAGTGGCATAGAAAGCCTAGTGATAAAAATTCAGGATTGGAACTGGTAAACATAAGGCTCTAGAAGGCATCATTCATTGAACAAAATGATACTTAATTTAAAAAATTTATTAAGTAGAGAAATTCTAACTTTGTTAGAGAGGACATAAATTAATGATTAGTATATAAGAAACATAAAAATGGAAATAGAAAATGGATAAATAAAAATAGAAACAAACCAAAAAGAAGGCAAATATAAACTCCAGGAAAAAAAAAAGTTCTGTAAGACTGCAGTCTCCAACTCCTGGTCTGCAGCCCAGTACTGGTCCATGGCCTGTTAGGAATCGGACTGCACATTACCACCTGAGCTCTGCCTCCTTCCCCTGTCCCCCATCCAAGAAAAATTAAAATTGTCTTCTATGAAGCTAGTCTCTGGTGACAAAAAGGTTGGGGGCCGCTGCTGTAAGAAACAAAACGTAGTATCACTATACTGATGATTTCTAAATAATATTTACATAATAATGTTAATGCTAATAAAATAAATACAGACTATTTAAGTCCAAACGGTGAAATATCTCAGTTGGCAGAACAGGAAGAAGTGAAGAGTGTGTGTGTGTCAGGGGAGGTTGATGAGGGTGACAGGGCAGAGGTATAAAAGGTTAAATTCTTATCTTTCATAACCAGAAGTTCATAGGTAGTGTCTAAAACTAAGGAATCAAGAAATAGCAATAAAGCATGGTACTTGGAAACCTAGAATTAGATACTACAGTATGTAGCTAAACACAGTGCAAATGGTTGCCTTAGCATACAGTGAAGTAGAATGCAATTAGATGAGTCAGAGCTCTGCTGTTTTTCATTACCAACCCAGCAGTATTGTTTTACTTTTTAAAATATATATACATATATAAGATCTCTTTTAGCATGTATATTTTACTTTTAACAGATTTTCATTCATCTATGGAAGCAATGGTCATACCTACAAATGTGCCACCAAAACTTAATTTTTACATTTACAAACATTTTTATGTTATATCTTAATATCAGAAAGATTTTTTTTTTAAGAGATGGGGTCTTTCTATGTTGCCCAAGCTAGACTTGAACTCCTGGGCTCAAGCAATCCTCCTCCCAAATAGCTAGGACTATAGGCATGTACCATCACACCCAGCTGAGAACCATATTTTTGAAAATAAAGTGACAATACATAAGTTAGATCAGCAAGCGTGTTAGTTTTTTTGTATGTTTGTTTGTTTTAGTGTTTACCAGTTGAAGTCTGAGTGGCTAGGAAATCCTGAACCTGGATTTTGAACTACATTATCATCAGCTTTGACTCCTTCCTTCCTCACTTGCCCAGTAATCCAGTTAGATAAAATCTAAATGAGTTTAGAACCTATAATTTGTTCTAGAGTAATAATATAATTTATAATTATTGCAGGTCTATGGCTTTATTCACTGTCCAAGTTGTAAGTGACAGTTTGGGAATAGACAGGTTATTTGGATTTATTTAATCCTTCTATACTTATGCCCAGGGTGTGATCTCACGTGACCTCTTTACTGGCCTAAGTGGGCCTTCACTGAGAGGCCCATCAGAGCAGCTACTATTTAATGACAACTTGGGTTCTCAAAATTCTTTCCTCTGTCAGAAGGCCATTCTCCCACCCTCTCCATTCCCACATCCTTGGGATAATATGTTAGAATGACAGCAACTCAGAATGGAGCATGTGTGCTCTGTATCTTTTTGTTTTGCCCTTATCAACAACAGCTTACTTATGTCATTAATGCTCATAAAACTGTCTAATCCTTTAAGCCTAGTTAAATTATTTGTTATAATTATTTCCTACATGAGTGATTTCTCTACACTATTTAATACTACCATACACACATTCACTCTTGTTACTTTTAAATTTATTCATAGGCAGCTTCATAAAACTTTCTTTTGCCCTTTTATTCTATCGAGAAAGATTAAAAATGATGTATCCTAAAAAGTTTTTTTTTCATTTATTGTTCATTTTAACCTCACCCCTAAATGAGACTTTGGTAATGTAATCATCACCCAGCACAGATTCAGAGTACACTCAAGGTTTGATGATTCCTTCACTAGCCATTGATGTAGCTTAATCTATATTAAGGAAGGGAAGTTCTTACACCACATAAACCATTGCTATGCAGGTTACCTTAGAATATTTTGTGACCTTCAAAGATAATGCTTGCTTACAGAAACTGCCCCTCCCCTCAAAGGAGGAAAATAAAGGAGAAGTTACTGTTTCTTTCATTATACCTATTTTTTATATGGATGCATTGGATAAAAGTTTTTGGGAAAAGAAATGTCCAAACTGATACTTCCTATCTTTTGAAAATTCATAATTCACTGAAATCTGGATTACTACAAACAAAAATTTTATCAAAATGCAGCCACCAGGATAGGGTGTTAGCAGAGGGATTGGAGTGAGGATTGAGGGTCCACCCGATGGAATATGGGAAGAGTGACAGGAAATGACTATGGATCATCCAGAACACTGGAGCTTTGATGATCGCTTTACTAGCTATTGTTGTATATTAATCTATGTCAAGCAGAGGAAGTTCTAACATGACCTAGCTGCTCTATAAACTTTTTTTTTTCTTTTTAGAATTCATTAAGATCATGAAAGACAAAGAGAAAAGAAAACTGAATAATCAGAAAAGCCAGTTATGGTAGGGGGAAATGCAAGAGCTGTGCTTCAGCAGGTACACAGGAGCCTTGCTGAGAGAAGAAAGAGAACAAGAGAAGACATAAAGCAAGAAAGGAAAAGGGCTTGTTAAAAGGCTTTTGGATGTCACCTCACTTCAGAATATTACTCAATTTTAAGAAACGACAGTGAGCTAGCACCGCTTATATTATCCTGGATTAAGCTTGAGCCCATTATTCGAAGTGAGGTGACACAAGACCCAAAGAATGGGCTCCACATGTACTCGCCATCAAATTGGTACTGACTGATTAATACTACGGTGCTCAAATGGTGGTGGTGCTCTCCAGGGATTTGGGGATTGGGAGGTAGACCCACATCTGAGGGGTGCAGTGAGCATTGTGGAGGGGAGGGGCATGCTTGAAATGTAGTTGGGGATGGGAATTAGAGGTCTCAATAGGGGAGGAAATGTTCTAAAACTGATTTGTGTGAATAGTTACACAACTTGGTAAATTTACCAATAATCATTTAATTGTACACTTAAAGTGGATTAATTGCATGGCATGTAAATTATATTTCAATAAAGTTGTTTTTTTAAGAAAAGAAGAAAATTGCTGAAGATCACACAGCTATTAAATGGTAAAACAAAGGTACAAACTCCAATCAGTCTGATTCTGGAAACCCTCAGTCCTAAGAACTATGATATATATATTTAATATATGATATACATATAAGTCATATATATAAATCTTTATCTTATAATCTCTAGATTCCTTAAATATGGAAACTAAATCTAATTATAATATAATCTGTATCACTTAGGAGTCTTTTACCAATAGTAACTGCTTGATATATAGTCTCAATATATATTATGAATGATTAGTGAGCAAGATATAATTAATTAGATATAATTCCATTGATAGGGTTACAGTATATTAGAAATATTGGCTTTCTACAAGCTGTGGAATGGGTTAGGATTCTTTAGGAGAGCATTAAAAATAAAAGAAATAGGAAATAAGACTTCCATAGTGACGATGCTGCTTGGGAAAGCCTCTCTCCAAAGAGGAATCAATTAAACTGGTCAAAACTAGCAAATTGAGAAACATTTATTCAACAAAATGTATGAGAACTTGGTAAGAACAGTGGGGGCCTGTAGCATTCCATCGAGGTACTGCACCATCCTCCACAGCTATGCTTTGCAAAGGAACTGTCTCAGCAGATTTAGCAGATGAGGATCGGTTTCCACCTTCCTTAGCTCCCTGAATTGGAAAGTCATTCAGGGTAATTTTGGCATTCAGTGAACATCAGTGACATTTTCTATAGCTCCATGCTACCGAAGGCCTATATTAAGAAGCTGAGGAGAAAAGGAGCTTCACCATACCTTTATCCCAAACTCTTATTACGTAAGAAGGATCTTAGCATGGCAGGAAGTAAAAAGAGAAGACTCCTTTTTCTGCCCAGCTCTGGGTTGTAGAAGAACTGTTCCAATGGGTTCAACAACTGAGTGGTGGATCCTATCTCTCCCATTATCTTAGAGCAGATGATCTTTTCTGGTTAGATTTGGCAGATGAAGACTGGAAATTCCATTTTCCCTGGCTCTAGAAGGTGGCTGCAGCATGGTGGTAACACCAGTTCCCTCAACACACACATGCACACGCACACGCACACATATGTGGTTCCTGCTGCAGAGAGGATCCAGGCAGGGCAGTCAGTGAAGAGTCTTCCACCAACACCCAACATCTTCTGCTCCATAAGGCAGAGGTTTTGCCCATCAGAGAAAGCCTCAAAGACTGTCCCTGCCACGGTCAGACTTCAAGCTTCAGTTGGATTTGGCTGGGGTGGAGGTGAGGGCTATATTGAAAATAATAGAGCTATTAATTAGCAATTGTAGAGGCTAATAGCTAAGGTTGATACCAATAGTAGCCGAACAGCCAGATTTTGACAGAGATATCAGAGAAAGAGAAAGTCAAAGAGACCACAGCCAAAACCACAGACATTGCTGGTGGTCAGGAACATGCTGTGCATGCTCAAGTCTGGAAGCTGAAGAAACAACATCAGAGGCTGCAGACTGTGGGGAAATAGGCTTCACTGAACTAATCCAGGTGAGTCACTAAAAAACAAATAAGCAAACAAACAGACAACAGCACCAAGCTTCAGAGGAAGACGAATCAATATTTAGAATAGCTAAAACATATTATCTAAAATTTCCCGTTTTCTACAATAAAAAAAAATGAGATGTCAAGGAAAAAAAAAAAAACAGGAAAGTATGACCCATCCATAGGGGAAAAAAAAGACAATAGAAACTGTCTTTGAGGGGATAAGAAGTTGGACACAACAGAAGAGATTTCAAAAGGACTATTGTAAATATGTTCAAGGATCTAAAGGAAGCCATGTTATAAGAATTAGTGGAAAGGATGGCAACAACTCATCACAGAGAAAATATCCATAAAATAGAGTGGGAATAAATGAAATAAAAAAGATCAAAAGTATAGAGAAAATAAAATAAAAATAATGGTTGGTCTTTGAAATGGAATAAAAAAGGACAAACTTTCAATAAGACTGCCTAATAAAACACTAAAATTACTAAAATCAGCAATGCAGGAAATGGCATCACTACCAACAATCAACAGTATGCCAGTTAGGTAAATTACACAAAATGAACAAATTCCTAGAAAGACACAAACTATCTAACCTATCTGAAGAAGAAATAAAAAGCCTATAAAACATGAAGCGACTGAATCAGCAACTTAAAAAATTCTCATGAAGAAAATCTTAGAGCCAGATGGCATCACTGGTAAATTCTACAAAAGATTTAGAGTAGAATTAATAGAAACTCATCAGCAACTTTTCCAAAAAAAATAGAATAGAAACACTTTTTAAGACATTTTATTGGATCAGTATTACCTTGTTACCCTAATTAGCAAAAATGTCACACACACACACACAAAAAGAGATCAGTATCTTTTATGAATATAGACACAAAAATCTTAAAGAACATAGTAGCAAACTGTTACCAGGAATCCATTAAAAAAATATATTATACACCATCACCAGGTTACATTTATTCCAGGCATGCAAAATTAGTTAACATCTAAAGTAGAATAAAAAAACAAAAAACACATGATTGTCACAATAAATGTAAAAATAACATTTGGTAAAATGCGACACATTTTCATGATTAAAAAAACCCCTCAACAAACCAGTAATAGACGAGAACTTCCTCAACCTGATAAAGAACATTTACAAAACCCCATAGATAACATCATACTTAATTTAAAAAAAAAGACTGAATACTTTCTTTCAAGTACAGGAAGATACCAAGGATGTATACTCTTGCCACTTCTATTCAACATTGTACTGGGTTCTTAGGATAATTAGGCCAAAGAGAAATTAAATTCATCCAGGTTGGAAAGGAAAACTTTATTTGTTTGCAGATAAAAAGTTGTCATTTTATCCTATAGATAATGGAGCGACATTAGATCCTTATTTTATAAAGACAATATTTAAAGCCAGGAGATAATAATGCAATCCTTATTTTAGAAATGTCATATTTGCAGCAGATGAGAACAAATTAAATGGCAAAAATAGCGTAGACTTGGAGATCGGTGAGAAGATGACAAAAATAATCCAACTGAAAAAATGACAGATTTCATTCTAATGATTCGCCTATCATCCAACACAGTGTTCCCATATCGTTTTGAAGTCAAAGTATATCTACATTATTCTCCATGTATCTGTTTGGTATTTAAAATAAAGACAATTGAAATGAGTTTTTGGAGAATATTTCCAGCACATTACAGTCCACCCCGACACTAAGTGAAGGTGTCCAAGGCTATTTCATTATTGCTTCCTCTGTCCATGCTGTTCTACCACAGCTGTGTGGTAATGGGCTGCAACACAGTGCTTAAAAGACTACAGTGGACCTTGTCAAGATCCTAGTATCAGCTGCAGCTCTTTCCATTGTCCTCCTGCAATAAGATAATGCATGATACCGACACAATGTCAAATATAGTAGTTATTCATTTAGTATTTGTTGCCGTCATGTATGAACTATGCCAAATGCCAAATTTCTGATTCTGATTCTAGAACCCTTCAAATGGTTTCTGGGAACTTGAGCATGATTACATTTCATTATTACTCGGATTGACCTGCGCTATCTAGACCCAATTTGAGTCATCGTTGCTCATTTCTGACACATGGACAGATGAATGAGGAATTACTCCCTTTTTATAAAGAGTACATGTTACTACTTTTGAGCTCTCGCTGTTCCAGCATTAGCCAGTGTCTTCATGAATCCCCTCACCATTAGTTAAAGGAAATATTCTAATTGTCCTTCAGATTCATTCTTCTAATATGAGTTCACACCTTTTATTGCTAAATATTTCAGACAATGAGAAAATGTCCTAACTTCAAAACAATTATTTATTTTTAGACGATGACATTTAGTATCTAAATATAGCAATCCTCAGAATTTCAAAGATGTAAATGACAAATTAAAAACTGAAGGAAAAAAGGAACTCAGAAATCATAGATAATATTTCTCAGATATTTGGTAGATCCAGACAGATGTATAAACTGACACATACTCCAGGGCATGTCATGTTCTTCAAATAGAAATAGAGGATTAGCAGTATTTCTTCATCTGCAAAATGGGATTAATAGTGTTTGCCACCTGTCATCTCACCAGGGTGTTGAGAGGAATAAAAGTTAACTCAAGGAAAGTTCTCCGAGCTATTTAGAAGACAGGCTGCTCATTGATGCAGACATCACTTTGTTTTGTTGCAAAACAACTGAGATCCTGACTTCCCTGGAGGAGTAAGATCTTATTTCCAAAATGCATGCCTTTGAGAGATAAAACATGAAGAAATAACGTTCTATGAGTAACAATTCCATATCTGCCTGATCCAATGAGAGACAGAGGATGATAATTTAAGCCAGTAGGGAAATGTACAATTGAAATAGTTTTGGCAAATGTCTGAGTACATACATTCTTGTGTCTTCTCTCCTGCCTCCATCCTCATCTGCCTCCTAGACTCCCTTTCACTGCAAAAAAAAAAATAATAATAATAATAACAATAAGAGTGAGTTTATTTTGTTATCACAATTTTAAACATCAGGAAGGTATATAAACTAATCCTTCTTGGTTTTTATAAAGAAGCAGCACTTTCTTATCTGTGAGTTGGAAGCAAACTCTGTGTTAGGAGGCAGTTTGTTGTTATGGCTATGTAAGTATGCTCTAGATTCAAAAATTCTGAGTTCAAATGCTGAGTTTCAGCCATAGTTACCTTAATTCCTTTGTGTGTAAAATAATATCACTTGCTTGTGAAGCACTTAATGTGCCCATGACATGCAATAATCACTCATTTAGTGTCCTATGTTACATTTGCTACCATCTGACAGGGCTCAGGAATGAGAGCTGGCTCATTGGAGCTCTGCTTCCATTCTCTGGAGCTGGAGTTTTACAGATCAAAGTGAAAAGGAGCTTTACCTAATTATGCATTAAAATAATTAGCAATAGAGATAAACCAATGGACTATGAAACAGAAAGCTAGGGTTCCTAGGCTCTGTCTTTCACTAAGTACTGAGCAGAGGTTAAATCATTTTGAGATTCTGTGCCTCCTCTTGACTAAGAACAGGAAAAATCCCTGCCCTTCTTCATCTGCTACATCACATAGGTGCGGAGAGACAACCTCATTGAGAGGACACTGGTTACAGGAAGAACATACAACCCCCTCACATAAGCATGAAACAGTTTTGAATATTAAAGCTCCAGCCCTGCTCATTCCCTTTAGTCTCAAATATACGCAGTTAGTTTTAGTAGGATCATTTTTACTAAGAGACAGAAAACAAAGAGGAAAGCCCTTTTGATTAATGGGTGAGTCTTCCAGCCAGTTTTTATCACGGAAGATTTTCTTTTCCCCAGATGAAGGAGGGAACTTCTACAAAACTCCTCTTTTGTAACAGCATTTTCACATCCTAAAGAGAGTTGTGCAGAGCTGTACAACAGCTGTACAACAGCAATGCCAAACAGAAACAGAAATTACATTATCCATGGAAATGCTGTTGATGAATTCCATGTAGTCAGGGCACATGGTCTATAAGGACAGAACTTGGAGCAATTGCAGAGATTGAATATTTATCATACTTAGCCTCTAAGAAATAGGAAATGGTTTGTCTAAAATTGACAACTAGGTGACACTAACAACCAAAGTGACAAAAGAAGAAAATCAAGATTAGAATCTATGCAGAGACATGACACCAAGACACCCTTGGCTGAATACTTTACCAAAATATAGTGTGAAGATCTTGGATATTTAACACTAGAGCTCCATGACATTTGTATCTGTATCTTATTTTTGAATAGCTATGTATTTTATTTCATGATGTTTTCATTTTATATATTACACATACATATTCACACATACATGTGTGAGAGAGTGTATGTGTTAGCAGTTGCCATTAAAAAGTTTTAATTTAGACATTATTAAGGAAAGAAAACCAGGTTGTTTGGAGCTGATCATGAGTGCCATTGAAGGACTAATCAAGAAAACCAGATAACATTGCCCCTTATAGGATGGCATCTGAATAGGGATCAATCTGTACGGAAGCATTACCTAATTGCAACAAAACTATTCTCAGTATGTGTAAAAACAGATTAATAAATTAGCAAAGGCAATATTTTGCTAAATATAAAGAACTTTCTGTTTAATTTATGTCATAGTGGGAGAGCCTGTCTTATGAAGTAACATGTTCTTCTTCATGTGGAGATGTTGAAATAGAGGCAGAATGGTGATTTGTCAGAGATGATGCTGAAGGGGTCGTCCATAGGGAAGAATTTTCTTTTAATCATCAAGGATATATTTTATCGAGTGCTAACCATGAGAATGGTAAGTAGGCTTCATGTTGCATGCCAACTCCCATCCACCTGCAGAGGCTTCCTGGGCAATGTTGAGAGGCTAGCACAAACTCCACAGACTGCTATAGTGGATTACTAATGACTAGCATAGAATCAGGAGTGGTAGGAAATAGATTAAATTCTAGATTGTTGCATTCCTGACCTACCTATTTCCAAGCACTGTTAGATATTAAGAATATAATAGTAAACAGCAGAAAAACAGTCCATGAAACATATAGAAAATAAGACGACCTCTGTGAATTTCTACTCATGAGATATTTCTAGTATTAGAGTTGGAAGATTTTATTGTAATAATACCCAACTATGCTTACAGTATGGAGCTAATTTGAAATAAATTTCCAGGTATGAAATAAATGAGTGAGAACGCTTACTATACTTTTTTTTTCTTTATTGAAGTGTAATTTACATATCATGTCTTTATAAATTTAGAAAAATTCTGTGGGGTTGTTAGGAGCTTTGCCATGTGATTTACTTCTTGAATGTCTATGAAGACCCTGTCAAGTAAGGCCTGACAGACAAGGAGAACCCAGTGAGGAGCCCCTACGTCCTGGAATATCATTTTTTCCCTATGATCAGTGGGTCAGCAACAGCCAACTCAGGTATTTTTTTTTCTGGAAAAAAATTGACAAGTCAAATTTGTGGGATAAGGAGTATTGGTATCAAGTATCTGAGAGAAATGATTCCTCATTAATTTAAACACAGGGCTGATGAGAAAGCACCAAGTGAATACAGAAGTCTTGAATGGGGAGCTGGAGCCACCTGGCATGACAGTCACCAGGAAGGCCTGCAAAGTAGCCACTGTCCTGGGGAGAAATGCACAGCCAGGTTTGCCCATGGAAGGGATTGCCCAAAGAAAAGTTATTAAGGCAACAGATGTCAGAATGGTAGCAGATCAAGTAAACCCTTGAGAGAGCTGGGAAGAACACGTCTGAAGCATTGACAGATGCCCTAGATTGTCAGCGAGAGGATAGGAAGTCTTTCTAGACCTCTTAGGAACCTAAATTTACAGGGAAATGGAAAAGGTGGCAGATAAGTCATTTCACATGAATTGAGACTCCCCTACAGGCAGCTCTCCCAGTAAGAGCTAAGAGACGCTCCCAAACAACCTGTAACAGTGATACCAAAAGGTCTGGGAACTTCTATAGGAAATTGCTCTTTTGTGGGTCATTATTCCCTACATATCGATTCAATGCGATATGTATAAACAAAACCAGGTTGGGCACCAAAGGTGATTTCAAAAATATTTGAAAATATAATTCCTGTCTTCTATGAAATTCTAATCTAGTTAAAAATAGTAATATTGTAATGACTGGTAAGACATATTTTGATAAAGTCCAAATGTTTAAGAAAAAGATTTAAATGGGTCCTAAAAGCAGGAGTTGAATTATTTAAGTAGTGGAAGGAAGAGAACAGCCTTCCTTGTGTATTATCAAAAGACAGGAACTAAGAGTCAAAATAAATAAATCATCCAAAATAAATAAATCATCCAACAGTGCAAATAATTATGGTTCTCTCCGTATAGAGGTAAATTTCACATGTGACATGGTATCTCCTTTAAATTTTGGTATCTTCACAGTCTCACTTTCTGGTGATCTCTAAGTCCCCTACATCCTAGCCACACCAGTTTAGTCAAAGAACACATGCACTCAATTCTGTGATTCCTCACCTTTTCTCAGCCTGGAATGTTCCTTCCTCCCCCAACATACACACCTACTGAAATCTTTCTCAATTAGGTAAGTCTTTGAGCCATCCACTAGGAATTAACTGCTCTTTTATCTTCAACCCAACAACAAATCCCTTGTGTTTCGTTTAATACTTGCTACATTCTACCTTATTTTATGTTACAATTAATTGATTGTATGCCTATTTCTCCAATAGATGTTAAACTTTTTCAGGAGTCTTGTATCACTTACTCATTCTTAAAATTTCCTAGCTTCTGATGTAGTCTTTTGCAAACAGAAGGTGCTTAATTTGTACTTGTATAGGGGACAGATTTAATAATACAACCAGGCACTGAGCCAATTCCACTAATTTTCACACAGTACTATTTGTATTTATGAGGTACAGCTTTGCTATATGTTTATGTGGAATAGAATATAATTTAGAGGGTAGTTCCAGAGCCCAGAATGCTAGGGCTCAAATCTTAAGTCAGTCACTTAATAGCCATATGATCTTAGGCAAGCTAATTAATGTCACTGCTTCAGTTTATTCATCTGTAAAGTGGGACTAATACAACGTCACTTGTATCATAGTATGTTGTAAGGCTTAAATATCTTAATCCACATAAAGCCATTAGGACACACTGTCTTTCACATAATAAATACTCAATTGATATTAGCTATTTCCTATCAATTTTAGTTATCTAATTCTAATTTTGCCTTGACTGGTAAAATTATTGTATTAACTGCATATACTTGTAGAAGACACCATTGTTTACCCACTAAATCCCCGATCATTCTTTCTTATTATTTGGATGTCCATCCACCTCTGTGATGATGCATGCTGGGAAAAAGTTGAACTGTCACCAGCTCTATGGTAAATCCTGAGTAGTCTAGGCTAAGCATGGTAATTCCATCCTCCATGGTTTAAAGGCAGCTATGTGCTGCAGTTCTGCAGCGAGACAACGGGAGAGATTGGCTAAATAGCTGCTAAATTAGGATCCTTTCCTCCTTTGTTCTTCCTTCCTTTTTCCTTCCTTCTTTTCTCCCTCCTTCCCTCTCTCTTTCTCTTTCCCTCTTTCCTTCTTTCCTTCAGTGACATACAAATGAGACAGTTTCTCTTCTGCTGTGAATGTGACACTGCAGGACCATTTTGTGGCCATGAGTGTCATGGATATGTTGACGGTAGACACGCTAATGACAGCAGAGCAGACAAAAAAAGGCTTGGACCCAAACTGATATTGTTGATTCTGTTTGTTTGCCAAACTTCTATAAATATAAGAAACACTTATGGTGCAATTTTAAAAAGTACAAGTTTCCAAGGTCCCAGCCTAGCCCCCAAATCAGAATATCCAAGGGACTGTGCTGGAAAGCTGCTATTTTTAAGAAGTGAGTCCACAACAGAGAAGTTTGAAAACACTAGTTCACTGCATTTGTAGTTTGATTTTCTATTACTTCAGTTACAGCATCCTATCTTACATAACAATTCCCTCAGTTCTATGCCTATGGTACTAATATTGAACTATCATAAAATTTCAGAGGGAATAGCTCCTTGGAGTAGAAAACAGAATAAATAATTAATCACATACCAGGTGTCCTCTCCTGCCCTCTTCTCAAGTTCCTAAATTCCTAGAACACATGGTTGCCTTCAGTGGAAGAGGCATCAAGGAATGTTTACAACAATTTTAAAGGGTGAAATCAACCATACACTCCATTGCACTAATAGTCACCCATCTAGCAGCATGCAAGCAAAATTTAAAGTGAAACACATCTTCACCAAGCCACACTTCAACTAGGCTTTTATATCAGCACCTGGCTAGTTACCATGCCTGGATGCTATTTGCTTTCATTCTAGGACTTAAGATTTCTGACTCTGTTAGACCCACTTATGGTGCCTATTACGGGCTGAACTGTATCCCTCCAAAAATTCAATACCTCAGAATGTGACTGCATTCAAAGATAGGGTCCTGAAAGAGGTAATTAAGTGAGGATGAGGTCACATGGGTAGGCCCTGATTCAATATAACTGGTATCCGTATAAGCAGAAGGGATTAGGACACAGAAATACATGGAAGGAAGACTGTGAAGATGCAGGAAGATGTCCATGTATAAGCCAAGGAAAAAGGCCTCAGAAGAAACTAACCCTGCTGACACCTTGATCTGAGACTTCTAGTCTCCAGAACTGTGACAAAATAAGTTTCTGATATTTAAGCCATCCAGTCTATGGTACTTTGTCATGGCAGCCCTGAAAATACAGCACAGTGCCTTTCCTGCAAGCAACTATCTTGCTGCCCGCTTGCATTTCTCCTGAATCACAGACAAAGTCTGGCACCTTCTTTTTTAGTCTTGTTAAGGACTGAATCCACTTTAGAAATTCTATTTCTTCCAAAATCAGTCATTTCTGAACACAGCACTGCAGTCAGAAGGAAAGACTGCATTTTTATTTTGTAATTCTCTTTTATTCAACTTGAAACTCTTTGAGGGTAGGGATCAATGCTATTGCTTGTGTATATTTCATCAAAATTCACTTCCAAGTTCATTCATTTTTTAACTGCCTGTTTTTGTCACTTTCTGTTTCACTGACTCGGTCTTGAGAATAAAACTTTCTATTTACCTTTATTATTTCAAGACCTATAACAGTGAGATGTATATAATAGGCACACCAACAATGTGGGTTATAGATTGAACAGTGAATGAGTGAGTGAATGAATGAATGAATGATCAAGTAACATGCAGCCCAAAGAAACAGTATACTATTATGCACCAACTGGGCATTTGACAAATATGCCAACTAACTGACTAGCGAACAGAGCAACTCTGTAAAGATAATAAATTGCATCACTTTTCCCCGGCTAGATTGATTACACGTATTACCGTGGCTATTTCTTTCCTGCAACATTTTTCATTAGAGGGAATATTAATGAGTTAACAAGTACCCTATCTCTGTTTATCTCCTTTCCCATTTTAACAAGTAATTCTGATGCTAAATGACAAATCTCTGGATTTATAAAAACCTGACCACTGTGAAATAGTAGTCTGGTGCAACTTTTTAAAAATTCTCTTTACAGATCTAATTACTAGAATTACTTGGTAAAATTTGAAAGCACATCAATAACAAATACTATCCATCTATCTGTAGGTAGGAAGTATTTCCAGGGTTTCCTGGTCACAATTTTTTAATTATTCTATATTTATTTGGCTTCTAAATGTACTATGCTAAGCATCAGTGGAGACAGAAACCAATATATATATAATTTTGCTTCTTTACCTTGAGACATTTATAACTTGACTGTGTTAAAAAGATATGTACAGGTGAAAAGTTTAAATGTCAGAATAATACTATAGGTATTATGAGTATCAATTTATGCTTATGTTAATTTGCAATAAACTTGATATAAATCAATTGCATTATATATAATTTTCTTCAACATATTTCATTCTAGAAAATATAAATACATATGTGTGTATACAAAAAATATTTTGGGAAACAAGGAATATCAGTCTAGAAAGATAAATACCAAAATATAACAGTGGTTATCTTCGGGTGTTACAATCCTGAATGGTTTGAAATGTCTGCTTTATAATTTATTATGTAAATTTTTACAATTGTACATATAATACCTTTGTTTAACTAAAAATATGAGGCCATGGATTGCAACTACCAAATGAAAGATAAATTCTAAGACTTCAAAGGAAGAGAAGATAACAAGGCTTCAGGAGAAGCCTCGCGGAGCAGCCAACTTTGAATTACGGGCAGAATCGGAGTGGCCGGAGACAATGGGTGACATTCATAGCTGCACATAAGCATCACCTTTAGGTCAACACAAAGTAAACCTGCAACTGACTCACCACAAAAGTGAATCACAGGCCCCTCAAGAGCTGTTGACACTGATTTCCCAGAAGACATCTCATTAATCCCCTGCTTTCTTCCATCGCCATCTGGTCTCAAATCTTGGTTTTATTCCATGTTTATGATTCTATGACTAGTCTTTGGATTTGGCCTTTGCCATTGGTGTTTCCTCTTTGGCTTCTGCTCTTTTTCAAGGACATGGCCTCAGATGTTCCCCTCAACCCACATTAAGCAGCAGACATCACCATAACTAGCCCCCCAGACCCATGCCTCTCTCCTGGCGCTAGCCAGCCCCACGGCGGGCTCAGCCAAGTCCTTGTCAGCCCTAGAGGAGAATGTGTTTAACTCCAGACACAGGAAATGGAACAAGAAGGTTTCCAGTGTATAATGTGTATTTAGGAGTCAATGTTCGGAACTCAGAGCAGAGTTCATCTAGAGAAATGGAGGACAAAAACAAATTCACTCTGTGAAAGACCTGGAAGTCCAGTATATTAGTTTCCTGTTGCTGCTGTAACTAATGACCACAAATGTAATAGCCTAAAACAACACAGATTTATTATCTTATTGTTGTTCTATAGATCACAAGTCTGATGCGGCTGGGCTAAAATAAAGGTACTAGCAAGGCATTGTTTCTTTTGGAAGCTCTTAAGGAGATCTGTTTCCTTCCCCTTCCCACTTCTAAAGACTGCCCACACTCCTCGGCTTGTGGTCCTCTTCCGTCTTCAATGCTAGCAATGGCCAGTAGAGGTTTTCTCATATCACATAACTCTGATTGCCTTTTCTTCCACCATCCTCTTTCACTTTTAGGACCCTGTGGTTACGCTGGGTCCACTCAGATAATTGAGAATAATCTTTCAATTTTAAAGTCAGCTGATTAATCATTTTAATTCCATCTGCTGCCTTATTCTCCCCTTGCTGTGCAATATGACACCCTCACAGGTTCTAGGGATCAGGATGTGGACATCGTTGGGCTTTATTCTGCTTACCACAGACAGAAGACAGATTTGAATGTTGTCCTCTAAATAGTGGGGAACCTATTAAGGAATGTTTAATATTAAGGAATATTTAATAAGTGACAATGTGAAAGAAAAATAAAGGTACAAAAAATACAGTTAAGCTCATTTTATTACCAGAAAATTCAGTATTGCCTCCTTCAATGATTATGCTCTAACTCATATCATCAGAAGATGCAGGTCTACTTTTTGCAACTCCATTTTAATTGGGTCATAGAGATCTAAAAGTGGCAAGTTGCACACTAGGTTGATTAAAAATTAAAGACACAGAATTTATCTGATGAGGCCAATACTCCTTTTTTTTTTTTTTACCTCCCAAACTCACACATTCTGTGTCTGTATACAGAATGTTGCTTTCATTTGTAGCAGATGGTGGTAGATTTGACTCAACTTTATCTCAATTCTTCATCATACTATTTCTCTCCATCTTCCCATGACTTTCTGCCACCCCCCAAAATTAATTTCAGACAGGCCTTTGTGCTTTGGCTGACATTCAAAACTGTCACCTCCATGTACACATTAACTCCAAGGCCTCTGTCATTCCTCACATTAAAATTCTATCACAAGGAGTCAGCACAGCTTGACTCAGCAAGCTAAGAGGCTGGTTCTGAGCAAGATGCAGTGACAGCAGGTTTCATGTGTGACAACCCCAGTCAATTTGACAGCAATAAGACACCCTCCTTAGAACCAGTTGCAGCTCTTATTGACCCAAGTGGGAAAGTTATCCTTCTGAACAATTCTCTTCCCTTCCCAGGCGAAAGAAAGGCCAGGGGTTACAATACTTAGGTTGTGACTAGTTCGTGGTTAAATGACAACAGTGAAGAACAATTAATAAATTTCAGAATCTAGGTTTACATCCCAGTTGTGAAGAATAACCATTTGTTGACTTAAGTAAGAGTAACTCTTTGAAATGATAGCCCAAGAAAATACAGCCATGGTATAGGCAATAGGCTACTGGCAATTATATGTAGAATCCTAGTATGGAAATTGATTTTTCGAAGTCCCCCCAGAATTCTTCCTCAACTGATAAATGATGCTCAGAGAGGCAAAATGCTTTGCCAGTGGTCATACTATGAGTCACCACCCAAGCACCTGGCTCTCCCCATCCTTCCATGCCTACTCATTCTCATGCAGTCCCCCACTTGGATGGGTTGTACAGACAGTTTTACTGTGATTGGAGAAAAAACATTAATGATAATAGGTTAAGCATTTATTTACCCATTCACCTTTTTAGACAAAGCTAAAACACCCACAAATAAAAAATGATACAAAACAAAAGCACTTACTTCAAATTTTACTTCCTCTATGAAGCCTTTTATGATCTTTTCTCACCCCCTAGAAGAAACAAGTACCTCACTTCTATGTTCCCTCACTGGAGTCTTTTTCCTTAATTTGACTCTGTAACATGTAAAACACTTACGTGGTTAGTCAAAACCACATAAACTATACTCAGACGCTGTTCTGTCCGTCCTGTCTCCGTATCTCCCTTCCCCCTGCCTCCTACAGGTAATTATTTCTATCCATCTCTAATTTGTTCTTACCCACTGTAGTATTTGAGTACTTCAATCATAGAAAATGTACTCTTTAGGGACCTTACAAGAGGCATGGCTGTTTCTCCAAAGAGACTGAAAAATCTCTTGATAGCAGGAAACATGTTTTATTTGTCATTAAAATTACAGTGCCTACCACAAGTTTAGTACACACTAGATTTCATAAAATGTTTGCAGTATATTGAATGAGGACACCCAAGGACTCCTGACTCAATGGCACAAACACATCCTGTTCAATTCCTGGGGTTTTCATTCTTAAGTGAATGTCACAACCCAAACATCCCAATGTCTATCATTTGGCAAGGAACTGGCAGAGAAAGACTATAGCAGAAAGCATACTGGGTTTAGAACCAGCAGAAGTGGAATAGGGTTTTGCCTCTTTTAAGAATGAATCTGAACTTAGGGCAAGTTGGCGAAAATCACAGAACTTGTTTCATTATCTGTAAAATTTGGTTGGTAATAAGGCACACTTCACCAAAAGTTTATGAAGATTAAGTGAGATAATCTACAAAAAAGAGATCTAAAACTTAATTTCTCCCTTTGGAATGGTTAAACTTTGGCCAATTTTTTTACATAAAGAGCAGACTACATTTTTGAGATAATGTGTGGGTTACTTTGAACTCTTTTCCCCAATGGTGCTCCTCAATCGTAAGAGCAGATTACCTACAAAACACTGTCCCCAGAGCTGTCTATAGATGCCTCTTAGCTTGACTCTCTCTTTAGTATAGATTTTGAGCAGAAGAAATCACAAAATCACTACTGGAGGGGAAATTAGGGTAGGGAACAATGCAGTGGATAGGACCTGGAAGGTAGAGAGAAGAAAATCACGAAGTTCCAGGACTGCATCCCAGACCTGATCTCCTCTAGACAATGTTCACAGCCATCCCAGATTTCCAGCTCTTAATAGCACTGAAATTGCTCTTGGAATGCCTGATAACATCCCAAACTTTGTGTGCCAGCAAGAGAGACCGGCCAACTATACAAATTAGTGGCAAAGACAGTTTAGGAGAAATTTCAGTGTAAGACAGATAGATAAAGTAGATACAGACTTAGGTGAGTCCATTTCAACAAGACTGACCTGCGCAGTCACATGGCAGCCAGTTGCCAAGAGAAGAGAGGATCACCACAAAAACAATAAAAGCAGTGGGGAAGCTCTTTTATGCTAATAACTACTAATGTTTCTGTAACACTTCAGAATTCACAGTGAAATTTCACGTACATTATCCTGTTTGAGTCTTGATGCAGTCCTGTATTCATTATTTCCCCCACCTTGCAGTTCAGAAAGCCTAAGGGTCTTAACAAAGCTCATACCCTTAAGTGGTAGAGCCAGGATGCAAATGCAGCTCTTTTGACACAAGTTTGAAGCTTTAGACCCGAGATGCAGGGACAGGGAAGAGCAGACCGAATCATCCGGTGGTGCTTATTCCTCCCTGGCCCTTTGTAGAGGTAACCTCTTCCCTTTAGGTTTCTGTGTTCTGCTGCATCCATTGCCTGGATGTCCCTACTTAGCCTCTTTGACCTGTGTGAATCCCAACTAGGCCAATATCACCTTTTATAAAAAAAATTATGGTTTTTAAGATACTAATAAATTTTTTGAGCAGTTTGGCTTTACAGATACATTGATCAGAACATACAGAGTTTACTCACCCTCCCTCCCCACCCTCACCACACAGCTCCCCTCTTATATAACGTATTAGTGTAGTACAGTTGTTATAATTGACGAACCAACATTGATGCGCTATTATAATAACTAAAATCTATAGTTTACAATAGTGTTCAGTCTGTGTCATACATTCCATAGGTTTTGACAAATGTATCGCGACATGTGTTCATCATTCCTGTGTCACATAGAACAGTTTCACTGTCCTAAAAATCCCCTGTGCTTTACCTATTTGTACTTCCTTCCTTCTCCCTAGCCCATTAAAACCACCGATCTTTTTAAAACTTCCATAGTTTTGCTTTTCTGCAATGTTATATGGTTGGAATTATACAATATGTAGCCTTTACAAATTGATTTCTTTCACTTAGAAGTATGTGTTCAAGTTTTTTTCATGGCTTGATTTTTTTAGCATTGAATAATGTTCCATTGCACCACAGTTTGTCCATCCATTCACCTATTGAAGGACACAGTGGTTATTTCCAAGTTTTGGCAATTATAAATAAAGCTGCCATAAACATTCATGTGTGGAGTTTCATGTGAACATTAATATTCAGCTGCTTTAGGTATATAGCAGGAAGTGTAACTGCTGGATTATATGATAATATGTTTAGCTTTGTAATAAACTGACAAACTCACTTCTAAAGTGGCTTCCACTTTGCATTCCAACCAGCAATGAATGAGAGTTCTGCTGCTCCACATCTTCACCAGCATTTGGTACTGCCAATGTTTTGAGTTTGCTCATTCTAACTTGTGTGTACTGGTATCTCACTGTTTCAATATGCATTTTGCTAATGACAAATGCTATTGAGTATATTTTTCTTTGCTTATTTTCCATCTGTATATTTTTGCTGAAGTATCTATTCAGATCTTTCACCCATTTTATTTTTAAATTGTTTTCTTTTAATTTTTTAATTCGGGCCAACACCATCTTTTCTTTGAAATTTATTATGGCCATACCATCACTCAGGAGATTTCCACCCTCTGAACACTCATGGCTCGTGTTGTCTGTATACCAGTCAGTACTTACCTATTACTGACTCCCACTATTACTTTGCTTGCCATGCCCTGTGTGGCTTCCCTAACTTGCTAACAAGCTCCTTCAAGGAAGGGATCACTGTTAAACATCTTTGTTTAACAAACTATCTATAATACCTAACAGCATGCTTGTACAAAGTAGTCAGAATTTATTTTTAACTAACTAAAAGTTAATATCCTGGAAAGCAATTCAGTTAGAACCAAGACTATCTTTTTAATCAGAACGTGATAAAATTAAGTAGAGTAGATGAGGTATCGAGATATTTGTGGTCTAGTCATTACTGTGAGTGGAACTTATTTTCGGAGGGTCAGTTTCTTTTTTGTAAAATATCTAGTATAAAGGGCAAACATATGGCTATCAAATCTCTTTGGAAGTTGGTAAAAGGAAAACTTATTTCTACCACCTAAAACTTTTACATTCTTATCAGCCCATCCTCAACTCAAAGAAGGCAAAGGCAAGATTAAATCTTTTGCCTAACTATATTCAAACACCATTGGTTTGCAGGAGTTAGGACTCAAACAATCCAACCACCATATAATTAACAAAATATCTTAATTGTGTAGCAATTAAGCTACACAATTATTGTCTTATCTTTAATGGAGGCTAGTAAAGACAAGAGGGTTAGAGGCAACATTGTAGAAGTAAAACAGAAGACTCAAATAGTGTCCACTCTGGTATTACACCAGTCCCAAGCAGCCAATAATCCTATACATTCACTCAACTTATTCATTCCTTCATTTCTTCATTCATTCATTCTCTAAATAAAAAGAATAAAACTCAGGGCTTTTTGTACTTAAGTAGAGTATGCTCATGTGAAAAGCGAAAACTACCAGATTCTGTGAATGAGGTGTTGTGAAGTCATTAGGTGAGCCTCAATCAATGGATTACAAATGTCTGTCTTTCTTTATAATTTCTTTGGGTGAGAAAGGATTCTGACAGAGGCTGTGCCCGGATCTTTTCTGTTACAGGTTAATTAAGTTATCTAGGGGGTTCATTTTATAAGAATATTTAATATGTCAAAGCCTTTAGATGGTTCTGAATTATAAATTACAGAGGTAGGGGGAAAAGGAAGGAGTAGAGAAAAACTAAAAACAAATCACCAAATTCCAAGAGGTACAAAGTTTTTTCAATCTTACTAGTTTGTTTCAACACATGTAGCAAATTGGTAGGTAGCTTTGTCAAATCTCTTACACTTGAAAAGCCTGCCAGAATGGACTCGGAAGCTGTGGTTCTGCCCGAGTGCCTCCATTAGCTGTATGGCAATAGTTATGCCACTTTACGGTAGTGAGTCTGAGCTCGCCCCCGGATGAGAAGGCTAATAAGTCCTCTATCTCCATCCAAAGGTTACTGAGAGAAATAAAATATTATTTATGTTCAAGTACATTAATTCAGTAAAAATATATTAAAATAGGAGCCATTATCACTAACAACACTGGAAATTGATCTTAGAATTTTGAGTCCTTATACTAAGCATCAATTTGTTTATAAGATTAGCCTTAGAAATTCCAACCTAATAAAAAAGCAGGTACTACTCATTTTACTTTTGTTAAAGGAATTACAAATGGCTTATTTAACATTAGTGCTGGCAGTCCTAGCCAGAGCAATCAGACAAGAAAAGCAAATCAAGTTTATCCAAATGGGGGAAGAAGATGCCAAACTATAGCTTCTTGCTGACAATTTATATCTAGAAAATCCCAAATATTCTGCCATGAGATTACTGGAATTGATAAAAAAAAAATCGGCAAAGTCTCAGGTTACAAAATTTCAATGTACAGAAATCAGTAGCATTCCTATATGCCAGTTACAGTCACACTGAGAACCAAATCAAAGACTCAATACCTTTCATAATAGCAACAAAGAAAATAAAATACCTAGGAATATATTTAACTAAAGAGGTGAAAAACCTCTACAGGGAGAACTCTGAAACACTGAGGAAGGAAACAGCAGAGGACGTAAACAGGTGTAAAACCATACCATGCTCATGGATCAGCAGCAGAATCAACATTGTTAAAATGTCTATACTACCCAAAGTGATCTACAGATTCAATGCAATCCCTATTAAAATATCAACATCATTTTTCACAAATTTAGAATGAATAATTCTATGCTATGTATGGAACCAGAGAAGACCCCATATAGCAAAAGCAATCTTAAGCAAAAAGAATAAATTGGGAGATATCAATTTACCAGACTTCAAGTCATACTACATTATTTCCAGCATAATCCTGACATATTTAATTGAGAATAAATGTGTTAAATATAAAACCAGAATAATTTGAGGGACCAAAAAGGCTCTACAATGATGAATACATGTAATAGCCTGAAAACCAAAACTATTTCAGATATCTAAGATGCATTTCAGGCGTGCAAACATATGTATGCAAATTTTAAATGAATCTCTCTTTGATGTCCAGGGTTAGATAGATATATTCATTGGTTCTCCGTTAGGTTCTACAGACCCTCAAAATAAAATTACTTACACTTGGTTTTTCTAATAATTTATCTATATGATAAGTGTTGATAGTGCAGAGAATGCTTTATATTTAACCTCAATTCTTCTCAATTAAATATTTTAGGATTACCCTTGATCCTAGGAAACACAGATTGCCATGAGCAGTAGTCCATTTTCCCTAGGTTACATTGCAATGATAAACAACCCGCAAATTTCAGTGGCTTACAACAAAGGCTTATTTCTAACACACATTACATATTGGTGGCAGCTTTGCTTCTCCTCTATGTCTCTTGTTTATTCCAGAATCTAGAATAAGAGACGAGCCCCTCTTTATTCAAGACAGAAGGGAAGAAGAAGAAGACTGGCCAAAACTTTGTTATGACTGCTTAAAACTCACATTTCCTTGGCCAAAATAGATCTGTCGGCCAAGCCTGTCAACATGGGGAAAACTTCCTCCCCAGGAAGGCACTTCGTCCCATGGTAAAAAGTTGGGGACGTGTAAGCCTCACATAGGGAAGGTGAAGGAATGAGAACAATAATAGAATCTGCTATATCACCACTCACATTTTTGAGAAAGATACGTATCCTTTGGTTTGGCAGAGATCACAATTGGCCTCCCTCCCTACTTGCTTCCTTCTCTCTCTCTCTTCCTCCCTCTCCCTATCTCCCTTTCTCACTTTCCTACTTTCTGGGTCCAATTACCCGGCAAACGCCCTAGAAAATTCATCCTTTGTTCTGAAATGCAGGAAAAGCTGTGCCTACACAAGGGTACTGAAGTTAAGTAAAACTGTGTGGTATTGGGTGGGAGACAGGAACAGGTAGGTCATCAGTTTGAACATATGTTCATCACAGAATTACAGTGGCCAGTGTCTATAGACATAGAACAAATTCAAATGTACTACATCAAGATGTTTTACATTTAATGTTCACTGGAATCACCTGGAGATCTTATTACATAGATTTTCATTCTGTAAATCTGGGATGAAGCCAGGAATTCTACATTTTAAATAAGCTTCCTGGTGACGCTGAGGCTGCTGGACCTGGGACCACACATCCAAGACTCTGAACTTCTTTCAAACCCTGGTACTCTCTGAAGTCATTTCAATTAGTTTTGGCTAATGGATAAATGAATTATTCAGCTTAGATCAAGGGTGAGGAAAAAACTGTAGAATAGGACAGTGGAGACTTCATGAATATCAAAGCAAACATTCTTCCAGAATAGAGGGTCTTGCTCCCTTTGTGGGCCCCATGCCATTTGGAATACTATGTTTTTTTCTTTTTGCTAAATCTTTACTTATACTTCAAGTCACATCCTTGCCTCAGAGACTTCCCATGATTAAGATTTAGCATCTCAATCTTGGAAATGGGCTTCATTTACGGGGAAGGCAAGCCCGTTCAATTCCAATTAGCTGCATAGTTCTTGTGCAAAAAAAATAGCCTTAAACGTTTAGGCTATTTAAAGAAAAGCAAAAGCCCCCACCCTTACTTTTTCATAAAACAGAATTGTCCTGACAGGGTTTTCCTGTTCTTTTGAATCAATAGGCTCAAAGGGATTAAAAATAGATGATGGTTTTACATTTATCATTTGAACAAACATGGGAAATACAGAAATAATTGCCATGGAATTCCGGGTATAATTTTTCCATCCCTACAGTTGGCAAACTGGTTCTCAGAGAACAGTGGACTACATAAATGAACACACTGGGGAGGTCTTGGCCTCTGCCCTCCTAAGACATTATGTCATTTGAGGCCGATCTCACTTGGAGGGCACACTAGTGATTCCAAAAATGCTGCTAAAGAGCACAGTGAATCTTACTCGCTCAGTGAAACTCTTTCTCCTGAGGACACCAGGTGATTCTAACACACTATCAGGACTTCATTTTCGCTCATTCCATTTCCTCTTATTTCAGTTGTGTGTTGAGAGCTAGGAAGCTGGAGGTTAAAGGGTAAACCAGCATAAGGAAAGGAAAGTTACTGAAAAACCACTGAACTCAAAAATTTGGAGATTTGGGTCGTAATTTCAGGTATAACGCTAATTAGCTGTGTGACCTTGGGCAATATATGCAACATGGCATGCCTCAGTTTCCTTATCCATAAAATAAGAGGATGAGAAGAAGTTTCTAAGAACTTTTCCAGTTTTAGCCTTCTAAAAGGAAAAACTAACAAGACACGGTGATTTCATTGATAGTTAGGTGGAAGGCTTTAATGGGTAAGCACTGTGTACGCAGTGTGGTCCATATGCTTACAGAGATGAATTAAACAGGGAGAAGAAAAATACAGCCGTGTCATGGAGAGAGCCTAGAACTGGACATCAGAAGAACCATTTTCTTTTTCATTTATTCATCATTTGTTCATATACCATTCATTTGTTCCGAAGCATTCACCGAGAGGCATCTCTTTGCCATTCACTATGCTTGGGACGGGATTGTGACAGTGAAAAAGAGAAGACAGACTTTCCTGCCCTTTTGGAATTTATATTCTCCTGGGAGAGACAGGTAACAAATAAATAAACAATGAAAGAAACAAGATAATTGAACATTGTTATAAATGTCATGGAGGAAATAAATGAGAAACAGAGTCCCTAAGTACCAAAGGGGCTTGGTGTGTTTGAGGAGAGGAAAAGAAAAGAAGCTGGTGCAGTTAGCATGCTTCTAGAATCTAGAATCCTCTCTAGAATCCTCACCTGTACAATGCTCTCTAGAGGATACAGGAAATAAAGGTGTAGGTAACTAGGACTCAGGTCATGCAAGGCCTTAGGGGTCAAAGGAAGGATTTTGCATTTTAAAAGCAGAGGAAACTCATTGAGGAGGTTTTAGGAGAAAAGTTACATCTTACATACAATTAAAGCAACATTTCTGTCTTTGTGTGAATTAAGAAGGGCGCATGGGATATAACAAAGAGAATTACTATGGACTTCTGGATTTTTATTTCTTATTTTACAATCAGAGCTAATTAAATCATTATTATTTTTATGTTCAGATCTTCCCAGATATGGCCTATGTTGTGGAATGAGTGTGGGGAGCTTCAAGGTGACAGCTGTGACTTTGGGCATGGGCCCTTTCCAGTGCCTTGTTGCCCCCCATTCCCCAAAACAAGATGTTCACTTTGTACATTCCTGACCCGACCTGGAGTCAGCTGTTTCTCCAGGATCCCAGGCTCTACTGAGAAGAAATGATATCAAGAAACTAATATCTGGGCCCTGAGTGTACTCATTAATATTGAAGTGTCATTGTTTCTAGGTCTTTTACTAAATTTTTAGTCATAGTCCGAAAGGCTTCCTCTATTCCCAATTTATAAAGGAATTTACTCATGTTTCTTAACACTTAGCTTTTTCTTTTTCTTTTTTCTCATTTTAGATCTCTGATTCATTTGGAATTTATGCTGATTAACAGTGTGAGGTTGTCACTTTTATCTTTTACTAAATGGCTATCTGGTTGTCTCAACATTATTTATCAATAGGTCATTTTTTTCCCAGTGATTTAATATACTATCTTTACTGCCTGTCAAATTTCAAGGACCTATTTTCTATTTTTTTTTCTTTCTCTATTGTTCCATTACTCAGTCTGTACATTCATGTGCCATGCTATCTTTACTTCGGAGTCTTTAGAGTATGTCTTAATATCTGGTAGGGTTAGCCCCCAGTCATTGATCATTTTATGCATGGTATTCCAATTTCTCCATATCCCTGCCAACACTTGTCATTTTCTGTTTGTTTGTTTGTTTTAATAGTAGCCATCCTAATGGGTGTGAACTGATATTTCATTGAGGTTTTGATTTGCATTTCTCTGATGAATAGTGATGTTGAGTATTTTTTCATATGCTTGTTGGCCATTTGTATATCATCTTTGGAGAAATGTCTATTCAAGTCCTTTGCCCATTTTTAAATTGAATTATTTGAATTTTTTAAATTTTTTTGTTGAGTTGTAGAATTTCTTTATATATTCTAGATATTAACCCCTTATGTGATATATGATATGCAAATATTTTCTCCCATTTTGTAGGTTGCCTTTCACTATGTTGATTGTGTGCTTTGATGAACACAAGTTTTTAAGTTTGACATAGTCCCATTTGTCTATTTTTTCTTTTATTACCTGTGTTTTTGGTGTTACATCCAAGAAATCATTGCCAGATATAATGTCATAAAGTTTTTTCCCTATGTTTTCTTCTGGGAGTTTTATAATTTTGGGGGTTACATTTAGGTATTTAATCCATCTTTTTTTCTTTTTTCTTTTTCCTTTATTGAAGTGTAATTTACATATCATGTATTTACTCCATTTTAAGTGTACAATTAAATAGTTATTAGTAAATTTACCAAGTTGTACAGCTATAGTATTTAATCTATTTTGATTTAATTTCTACATATGGTACAAGGTAAGTGTCCAACTTCATTCTTTGTATGGGCATATCCAGTTTTCTCAATATCATTTGTCAAAGAAGACTCTCCTCTATTCACTGGTCTTAGCCGCCTTCTTCAGGAGGATTTCTTTGTGGACTCTCTAGTCTATTCCATTACTCTATATGCTTGTTTTCAGGCCAGGACTATACTGTTTTAATTATTATGGCTTTGTAATGTTTTTACATCAGGAAGTGTGAATCCTCCCACTCTGTTATATTTTTTAAAGATTGTTTTGGCTATTCAAGATCCTTGATACTTGATATGTATTTTAGGATTTTTTAAAATTTCTGCAAAAAATACCATTGGAATTTTTATATGGATTATATTGAATCTGTAGATCACTTTGCATAGTATTGACATCTTAACATTATTAAGTCTTCCAATCCATGAACATGGATGTCTTTCCACTTACTTGTGTCTTCTTTACTTTCTTTCGGTAATTTTCTGTAGTTAGTAAACAAGTCTTTCACCTCCTTGGTTAGGTTGATTCTTTGTTCTTTTTGATGCTGTTGTAAATTGAATTGTTCTCTTAATTCCTTGTTGGATCATTCATTTTTATTGTATAAAAACAGAACTGATTTTTGTATGTTGATTTGTATCCTATAACTATATAATTATTCTGAATTCATTTCTTAAATAGTTCCAATAGGTTTTTGTGCAATCTTTATGATTTTATGCCTATAAGATCATGTTATATATGAATGGAGATAATTTTACTTCTTCCTTTCCAACTTAAGTACTTTTTATTTATTTTTCTGGCCTAATTACTCTGCCTAGAACTTCACTGCTGTGTTGAATAGAAGTAGTGAGAGTAAGCAATCTTGTCTTTTTGCTGATCTGAGATGAAAAGCTTTCAAGTCTTTCACCATTAAGCAGGATATTAGCTGTGGGCTTTTCATATACAGCTTTTACTACTTTGAAGCAGTTATTTTTATTCCTAGTTTGTTAACTGTTTTTATCATTAAAGTATGTTGAATCTTGTCAAGTGCTGTTTCTGCATCAGCGAAGGTGATCATGTAATTTTTTTCTTCATTCTATTAATGTAGTCTAATGAAGAGTATTGATTTTTATATATTAATTTAATATTCTGCAACTTTACTAAATTTTTATTAGTTGTACTATATTTCTATGAATTTTTATGGGCTTTCAAGTATACAGCCTTATCATATTATTTTCAAGTAGAAGTATTTTTAAGTTGACCTTTCTAATTCTTATGTCTCTATTATTGTACTTGTCAGAATTTGTGACCTAAGTCTCCAGTTTTATATTGAATGATAGTGAAGTGACCATTCTTGCCTGGTGCCAGAATATTAAATAGATACCAAATTTTGGGTAAGATATTTATCTTTTATCACATTGAGAAAATGTCCATTGATTACTTTTATTATGTGTTTTTATTGGAAATTTGAGTTAAGCTTTGCAAATGTTTCTTCAGTATATATAAAGATAAACCTATGACTTTTCTCCATAGATCTATTAATATGGTGAAGTATATTAATGGACTTCCTAATCGTGATCTATCTTGCATTTCTTTTCTAGTATAAACTCTCCTTTGTTTTCATATATTATTTCCTTAATGCGCTATCGGATGCTGTTTGTTAATATTTATTTTAGATCATTGCATCAATAAGTAAAACTGGTAGATTTAAAGAAAGAAATTTTACATTAAATTTTGTTATTATTGTTCATTTTTTTTGTCAGAATGATTTAGGAGATTTTGTTCATTTTTTATGTTCTTTTACAAATAGGATGGCTTGGACTTTGAAGTTGCTTTAAAATTCCCTTGTGAAATCATCTTGACTTACTGCTTTTATTGAAATGTAGAAAGTGAGAAGTAACTGTTAACTTTCTCTATTTCTTTTATAATAATTGATCTGTTTTCTTTACTGGAATCAGTATTGGAAAATTATGCTTTTTTTCCCTAGAAATTTATTCACTTTTGCCTTTCTTAAATCTCCTTGATTTCAATGGTTATTTTCCTTTGTCACTTCCTTATCTTGTATCTTTGGCTTTGTCCTCTCACCTACTTCCTATAAATAATCTGATCTTTTTTCTTGATTAGCTAGTGATTGCCTATTTGTTTATTTTTATTTATTTATTTATTTATTTTTGAGACAGAGTCTCACTCTGTTGCCCAGGCTAGAGTGCCATGGCGTCAGCCTAGCTCACAGCAACCTCAAACTCCTGGGCTCAGACGATCCTCCAGCCTCAGCCTCCTGAGTAGCTGGGACTACAGGCACGTGCCACCATGCCCAGCTAATTTTTCTATATATATTTTTAGTTGGCCAATTGATTTCTTTCTATTTATAGTAGAGATGGGGTCTCACTCTTGCTCAGGCTGGTTTCAAACTCCTGACCTTGAGCAATCCACCCGCCTCAGCCTCCCAGAGTGCTAGGACTACAGGCGTGAGCCACCACGCCCGGCCCTATTTGTTTATTTTTTAAACCAGTATTTATTTATAATATGGCTATTTTTCTCTTTTATACTTCATTAGTTTCTGCTTTTATTATGATTATTTTCTCTACTTTTTTCCTTATTAACTGTATTATTCTGTTTTCCAAATTTGTCATTGTTCATTTTTTTCAAATATGTGTTTAATACTGTAAATTTCTTCTGATCATTGCTTTAATTGTATAGATTAAAGATGTAGATTCTGATTCATAGCATTTTTTATCATTTTTTACATCTGTAATATTAGTTTGTATTTTCTCATTTGAATCCAGGTTTTTGCACAATAATCAGTTTTTTGTATTATTCAAACTTTTTATAATTTATTGAGATTTTTCATTGTTACCTAATATATGACAAATTTTCATAAACATCCAGCATGCATTAGGAAAGAAGATTTACTCTCTATTAACAGAGTGGACATAAATGCATCTTACTTGTTGTGTTGTTCGTGTTCTTCATGTCCTTACTTATTTTTTATTCACGGTAGCTTTCTCAGGCTGAGAGTGGTATGTCGAGTCTCCTAATGTTTGTGTGCTTCTCTTTCTGCATTCCCTGTCGGTTCTGCTTTAGGAAAGTAGCTGATATGCAGAAAGTTTCTATCTTAGCTTTGAATTGTCATCTTTGCCTTTATAAAATTTTCTGCTTCTTTGTGTTATTTCTTCTTGCCCTGAGTTCTAACTTGTTAGACAGTAAGATCACAAGCCCCCCCCCTTTTTTTTTTGTATTTTCCCTGGTACATTTTTCTCAGTTCTTTATTTTCAGGCCTTCTACACTTCCTTGCTTTAGGTGTGTCTAGTGTATAGTTGGTTAGCTGGTTTTGCTTTGTGAGGCAATTTAAGAATATTTTTCTTTTAATATGTGAGTTAAACTCATTTATATTCATCAACATGACTGATATGTTTCATTTCAGCTTTATCGGTGATTTTACTATGTATACATTATATAACTTCACTATAGAGTGACTTGTACTATAGGATCTCTTCTCTCTCTGTCTCTCATTTCTCTTGTTTTTGCTTTGTTTCAGTGTACTTTTGTCATTTGGGAAAGTTTGTATTCATGACGAAGTTATTACCTCATACTAGTGCCTGTATATAATGTCTAGAGTCTCCTTTTCCCTTAATTTTGACATTCTGCCTGTCAGTTTTAAATGATATTCTCTGATTCTACTCTGCTTCACTCTCCTTTCTTCTAGGCTTTCCCCACCTGAACCTCTGCTCTGGAGTAAGCTTCAGAGTCAACACTACCAACAAAGGTATCTTATTGTCCCAATTAGTTGTGGATTAACATTTGCAAAGTTCTTTGTCTTTATGTTATGTTACAAGATTTTATTCGCTCTCCTTTCTCACCTGTATTTTTTGAGGATATGTGGAGAGATTCTAATTCAGGATGCTGCCATTATTCTATGGACTTAGAAGCATCTCTTAGATTTTTATGAAACTTAAATGAGCTCATCTATGTGAAAGTAAAGATCGCTCATTATCCTTCTGTGGAAAGACTTCAGTAATTTGTGTTCTTGCATTTAGGGCTAACGCACTTTCCTAACTACCGTCCACTAACCCCTCTTCTGTCTTTTGCCGCCCATGAGCTTCCTAACATGCCTTCTGTTTTGATACATAGACGCTTTCTGTCTTGGTAGGTAGAAAGGTGGAGAAGGTTAAGGGATGGTGGCATTCAGGGGGCTTCCCCGAAGAGAGCAGGAAGAACTGAAGAAGCTGGAAAAGAAAGTACCAAGGTGAGGAGAGATTGATGGAAAGGAAAATAAGGAGGAACTAAGTTGTCAGTTCTTTTGTATTTCTATTTCTGTCTGTCCCCAAAGTACAGACAAAACTGATGAGTCCAATTTAGTTAACTTTTTCTGTAAAAAAGGTGTTATACTGGGCCTCTGAGGAACAATGCTATGTGCTATGTTGTCAATGATCTCAGTGAAGGTTTAAAAATATACATGAGACGCTAAGCACTAATCTAACATTATGCTCACAACAGTCCAAGAACTTTGAATTTTTATTGACTTGATTCAAAAGCTCCTTTGCTCAAATCCCACCCATCACAATATAATGTAAGAAGGTGAAGAAGGGCCAGAGGACAGATACATTTTAGATTCTCAGAGAAAGGAAGTTACTTGTAGTCAGAATGGTCTGAGAAGACTTTTCAGAAAACAATGAGTTCGATAGATCACCCTCCAGCACAGGGCAGTATCCGTGTCCGTAATTCCTGTGTACCTCACTATTGCCTGATTGGACCATTGTAGAAAAGGATGCTTAGCAGTTGCTTTGCTTTGCAACTTAATCAGGAGTGGATCTTCCTTCTTAAAAAAAAAAAAATCCTCTCTGCACAGAGACCTTCAGGCAAAGCCCCTTTAAATTAAGGATTGTAATTAATATTTTAACAGGGGCCTGAGAGAGTAGCTTGATTGAGTGTACAGCAATGGAGAGGGACGAGATACAGATTGCCTGTTGTCTGATCAGGAGGAGGGCTAGTGCTTGAGTTTACTTGGAGGAAGAAAGCAGGTCTGTGAGTGACAGAGATATAGGTAGAAGATAGAGCTGACAGACTTGGTAATTTAAAGCGTGAAGAAGCAAACCGTCAAGGATCATTGCACAATGGGCAAACTGGGTGGATGGTGAGGATATAAACCCTACAGGTTAGGGATCTTTCCAAACACTTGTTCTCAAGCTTTTAACGTGAAAGTAAAACAGCCTTTCTGTAACTAAGCAATTCCATGTCCCAGGGGTAGACAATTAAACAAGTAACTTTCTTCTATAGTTAAAGGACTATGCAAACCCTGCAGGAAAGGATCACAAGCTGTCTTCCAAGCAAACTCTGGTGACCCACATTTACAACTCAGGCACTCTATAACCTGGATCTCAGGTGAGAAGGCAAGCAGTAGTGATGGACATTTATTAGGTTCTGGATTAAGAATAATATGTCCCAGGATCATGTCTTTTTAGGTGCAACATGTATGCCTTAGAGAAAAATTGACACTTATACTCTGCAGTGGAACAGATGTCAAACAGGAATGTCAAAATTATCACCAGCAGAATGTATTTATTATGTGCATATGTTTTTCCAGTGAATGCTATTCCTTACCCGTTAAATTCCAGTCAATGTTAAAAAAATGCAGTGAGAAAGCCATTGTGTTTCCTTTAGAAAAAAATCTAAATGTCACAGTTACTGGTGGAATATTATACAGTCATTAAAAATCATGCTTCTGAGGAAAAAAAAAACAGATGGTGACTTAAAGAAATATTTTTTACATAATATAGATTCTACAAAATACCTGGCCAATACTCCTCAAAACTGTCAAGGTCTTCAAAACAAGGAAAAATCTGAGAAAATATCAGAGTCAAGAGGAGCTTTAAAAAAATGTGATGACTAAATAACAGGGTACCCTAGATAAAATCTTAGAACAGAAAAAGGCACCAAATGAAAGGCACTTACTAACATTTACTTCTATGCAAACTCCTAAGTATCTAAAAGTTTAACAAAGGCTCCTTAAAATAATATATTTTTGAAATGTCACATGTCAAAGTATTTCAGACAAAAAAAAACTGGAGGTCTGTTAAAAACGTGTGCTGAGTGGCTTCTATTTTATGTTATATTTTAGTGTAGAAGTGGCTCCTGGTACTGAGCGACCCCATCGGCAGATGAAGCACAGGCTCCAGACACTGGCCAAGCAGGGCACCAGAATCACTTATTTGAAAGAAGATGATGTTGGATATCCTTTAACTTGTTATTTTATATTTTGAACTAGTTTGAACCATAGGAAATTGCCAATATTTAACTGTTTATTGTTTGGAAAAAAAATGTAACTTCCTATAGTTCAATCTAGTACATTTGAGGAATGGGCAGTCTGATCATTTTGCTGTTTGGGGCATCTACAATCTCCATCTGGCTCTGCTGCCAACCCAGTTTTATTGCAGGCTCTTAATTTGAGTGGCTGACTTTGTAAAAATATCTGCATAGTGTATGTTTTGACCTCTTTCTCTCATTTTACCCAATCCCACTCTCCACCCCAAAATAAGCAACTTATCTCTGGCAAGGCCCGGGGAGGGAGAAAGGGAGCTCAGCTCCCTTTCTAACTCACCAAGCACCTAAGCAAAGACAAAGCAGATTTTGTGGAAACGTTTTTGAAATTTAGAAACATCTCCATTCTCCGTGGGTGCTCCAGGAATTAATTTTTGTTTGGAGAAACCAGTGCCTATGATTTTGGGTGACATTTCCTGAGGGAGCTGAGAGTTTTAGTAGAGAGTGAGGAAACATTTGGGAATGAGGGTCTGGAAAAAGTATTTAGTTTGTTAAAAGGCTCCCGCGCCCCGCGTCTGACCTGCATTGCCGAGTCCTTAGTAATAAGGCAGTATTTTATCCTGGCTTCCTCCTCTCACCCTCCTCCTTCCAACTCCTGATTTTTTTTTTTTTTTTTTCCTGGAGTAGCAGCCACAGAGCATGAGGTGAAAAGTCGCTGGAAGGACAAGTTGACAGATAGCATTTGGGTCCCTGGGTCACTGAAAGGCGTCGTGATCTGGGCTCAGACAGAGCGATTTCCTCGGTGATTTTAATCTTTCGTCTGTTCACACGTCATGCCACCTGGACATAATGCAGAGAAATCTGGAGGCCTAACAAGACCTTCCTTTGCCCCAAAAGCTCACTTGGACAAAAAAAAAAGGGTCGGGGGAGAGAAAGAGGGAACGAGAGTTAACCCTCTCCCTGCAGTCCCCATCAACAGCGGAAAACCTGGGGGTGAAAAGACCTTGCCAGCAATTAACAAGCTCAGGGCTTTGTCTGAGCAACAAGGGCCTTGTCTTTATGGAGACTGTAAATAATATAACAAGTTGCCCCTTTTACTGCCTTAGACACATATACGTGGCAGCTTTATCCTTTTTTGTTGACCTTCTGTCCAGGTTTTGATTTACTTTCAAATCTCTTGTTGTAGATTCTTGGAAAACATTTATTTTGGTGGTAGGAGCTGGGGTTCAGGCAGTGGAAAAAGGGATGTAGAGAAAGAGAGCTGCCCAGGAAAGAAAATATTAATATCTTCCCTGTGACTGTGGCCAGACAGTCTGCTTTTCTTATTTCCCCATAAGTTTCTGAGCTATTTCTGATTAAGGGTGTTAAAGCTTAGAATTAATGGATTTCAACAAAGTAAAATGCTTCTGCTTAACTTGCTAGATATATGTCTCAGGTCACAATTAGCAGGGCTGGGGAGTGAGGAGGGAAAAGGCAGCTAAGGGCTTGCAAGGAAGGTGCCCCTTTAGGAGTCTTCCCTTGGGACAAATGGTGGAAAGAGAGAAAGGCGCCAACACTTGCCCATGTTCCCACGGAATGCTCATCATACTTCTATTAAAGTTCTTATCAAACTTTACCATGGTCATCTGCGTAGGTGTCAGCACTAGGCTATGAACTCCACAGGGGGACTTTATTCTTCACATCCCTCAAAGTGCCTGGAATATGGGGGGACATTTTAAATATTTGCTTATTTATTTATCAAACATGGTCTGAGCACCTACCCTTGCCAGATACCCAGCTAGCCACTGAGGATACAATGAGGAATAAGTTAGAATCCTTTTTCTCCAGTTGCTCATAGTCTAGTAGGGGAGACAGACATATTATACAAAGACAATATTTGCAATAAAATACTACAGATGTCACCCTGGATGTGTAGGATTCCATGGGAAAAATAATTAAGGAGGGGTCCATTCTATGGGGAGAGGAAGGGAGGATCAAGGAAGATGTCACAAATGAAATGATCGTAGAGGTATAAGCCAAAAGCCACGCAGGCCAGTTGAAAGACTATCTATAGCCTTTGAGAGACACAGAAAAGTCTTAGATAATGGCACCATCAGGGGGGTGAAAGCAGGAGATACATTCAGAGCTAAAAAGGGTGGGGATTCCACAGAACTCAGTGACCACCATGATATAGTGCCAGAAGGAAAAGAATTGGAAGATGACCTCCTAGGTTTTGGCATTGGTGACTGAGTCATTAATGGCATGGTTCACCAACATAGGGAAATGGAAAGAAAGAAAGGAACTCATGACAGAGGCCCTAATATCATGGTTGTGTTTACTAAGCCCAATAACCAATTTAACTACTGTTATAGCTTGGGTATTTGTCTCCCCCCCATCTCCTGCCCACCAAACTTCATGTAGAAATTTGATCCCCAATGTTGGATAGTGGGGTCTAATGGGAGGTGTTTGGGTCATGGAGGCAAATCCCTCATGAAGAGATTAATGGCCTCCCTGCGGGAGGGAGGGAGTGAGTTCCTGCTCTGTTAGTTCTCCTGATAGCTGGTTGTTAAAAAGAGCCTGGAACCTCTTCTCTCTCTCTCTCTCTCTCTCTCTCTCTCTCTCTCTCTCTCTCTCTCTCTCTCTCTCTTCCTCTCTCACCATGTGATCTCTGCACATGCCAGCTTCCCTTCCCCTTCTGCCATGAGTGGAAGCAGCCTGAGACCCTCAGAGGAAGCCAAGCAGATGCCTGTGCCATGCTTCTTGTACAGCCTGCACAACTGTGAGCCAATACACCCCTTTTCTTTATAAATTACCCAGCCTCAAGTAGTCCTTTATAGTAACACTAAAAGGACTAAGACTTGTGTTTGTTCAGTTTATTCCAGCTGTCTTGGCTTTGAATAGATACAGCCTGCCTTGAACCTTAGAAAAACTCCATTTACCTGTGCCATAGTACAATGGGAACGTCGTAGGTAGGGAATTTGGAAACTTGGATTGAGTCCTGGCTCTAAAACTGTGAGTCCCCAGTTTACTCACCTCTACACTGGAGATAAATGTCCCTCCCCTGCATGCCTACATCATTAGTTTGTTCTGAGGATTGAATGAGATTATGTATCTAAAAGCTACATAAACATAAAAAGTAAGATATGAAAGATCTGCAAACCCTTCTAACCCAAGAATTTGGAGGGATACTTTGGCCTTTAAACCAGGCTTGGGGTCACAAACAGAAGGCTAATGATAATTAAAATCACCCACTACCTTGAAGTTAACAGGCCTGGCTCAATAGGATGAAGCTTCTCTGAAGAGGGTATTTGCCAAGTGGCACTGCTCAAAAGAGAGTATTCTGTCAAATCCACCCAGCGTGGACTCCAGATTGCTGAGCTTTCAGGAGGTGCATTTACCAGAGGAAAACTATGACCAGGTCCTCAGTCAGGTGACCCTAATGTGCACAGGTAGTAGCCCTAAATCTTGGCCAAATTCCAATTTGGGTAATTCCATTTAGCTTCTGATCATTCCAGCTTCAGCTTCCCTGAGGTCATTGTCCTTTCCCATATACTTGGAAATTGCCACTGCTAGCAGAGATCTGAATACAGTTTTGTGTGTGTTGAGTGGATTTTTCCCTGCTTTGTAATGAAGATATTTTTTCTTGTTAGATCAATTTCCAGGTAGCTTATTGTTAGAATGCAGCCCCTAGACCTTTTCTCACTAACCAGGTAAATTAGAGAATGATACACTGTAACAGCTGTTTGGGAACTTGCTTGTTTGTAGGAACTGCAAAGGCAAAGGATTGCTAATGGCCAGGCAGATAACAAAAAGTGTGAAGTGGCCCATGGGGTGCAAGACAAATGGGAGTGATAAGGCCTGGGGAATTCATCTCACATCTAAACTCATCACATTTTTATAGAGTAAAACATTGTGTAGTGTACACAAAACTCAAATGTAAGTTTGAGTCTAATTTGCTTTGTAGGTCACCATTTTGTAATCCCTAATAATCTAACCTTCGAATCTTACAAACTAAAGATAAATAAATAACTGAGACACGCACAGGTACAATTTGTAGAGCCAGTAGAAGGCAAATCTGCACTATGGTCTGGAGAGGACATTTGTCTTCTACCGCTCAGTCCAAAGCTATGCTTCCATTCCATTGTTTTCTCTTTAACCTTTAGGACGTTTCATTACCCTAACATGGTTTCTTTGTTTTCTAACATTCTTCTTTGCCATCTCTTATCAGAATGCATTTTTGGTGTGGTAGAAAGAATGCTGGGACTTTGAATCAAAAGATATGTGTCTAGTTCTGGTTCTACCCTCTACTGGCAGATCAGCCTGGACCAGCTTCTCAAATTTTTTTAGTTTATTCATTACTTAAAACTCCATTTACCTGTGCCACAGTACAATGGGAACATCATAGGTAGGGAATTTGAAAACTTGGATTGAGTCCTGGCTCTAAAACTCTGAGTCCCCAGTTAACTCATCTCTACACTGGAGATGAATGCCCCTCCCCTGCACGCCTACACCATTAGTTTGTTTTGAGGATTGAATGAGATTGTGTATCTAAAAGCTACATAAACATAAAAAGTAAAATATGAAAGATCTGCAAGCCCTCTCATAAAATGCAGATTATTCATGTAATTCAATTTAAAATTTTAATGGAAATAGAGTGGGCACACTCTAAGGCACTGTTTATTTAAAGATCAGCATCACCACCTATACTTACTAAACAGACATTTTCTGTAATTGAGAGCCCTCCCACCAAAAACGCTTTCTGTTATGCAGTAAGTAGCCACTGTGAAATCAGATTGCTATAAACTGGATCAGACCTCATTAGAACTATTTTAGAAACATTAGCAGTGTGAACAATTGTTTGGGGGCACTGGGTTTAGAAAGATTTGAAATTAAAAACTTGCCATGTCATTTAAAATATTTATGACTTTGGATAATTACTGAGACTTAGTTTCCAATATGTAAAATGGGAAAATAATAACTACTGCATCAACATAAGATTACGTGAGAGTATACACAATACACCTGACACATAATAAATGCTAAAGTAATAAACATTAGATTTAGGTATCTCCATTAACTCTCTTCCTTTCTTCCCTACTCAACTCTTACATGACCAAAACATAGGTTTACTCTGGGTTCTAACTTCTCCATTTATGAAAATGTTTTTTTGAAATACTTTTTCTAGCTGAAAGAGTCTGGAAAACTGAAAAATGTGACATAATTTGAACATAAGTAGCATTTGGTTGCTTAACATGGGTCTGACAAATACATTTCCTCCAAGTTTCCCAGTAGAATTATTACCCACAGTGGTCCCCTAATATAACAACATATTACAGAAGAATAAAGGGTTCCTAGTATTTTGAGGTCTGAACTCATTATGTGCTTTTGATTTTCAAGGATATTTATGCTTGAAATGAATGACAGGTAAGAAAACCCCGTGCCATACTCTCCCACATTCTCCACAAAGGGAAAATTGTCAATGACAGTTGTGTGCTCATAATCCAACCTTTACAGAAGTCTCCAAAGGATTTCTTCTTTGATCATGTGGAGACTTGATTCAAATATAATGGCTCGTTTGGAGAATAATGGGACTTGGACAAGTGATGGAGTAAGGGTTGGGGCAGGATCAAGTGATAAAGTGACAGTAAGTGGGAGATGGGTTATGGGAACTCTTCTTGCATTATTCCTTTGCCATAATCCCAGAGAATTCCTGAAACTCTTCATCTTATGGTGGAGGTGGCATGTTTTATCTAAAAACTTTCAGCATTCATCCAGGGATTGAGTCTACTATGTTTTCGGATTTCAAAGGAATCTCCCTGCTCAGTCTTTGCTCCCTGATTGGTGATGTTTGAGCCAAAATGAGAAATCCCAGTTCTAACGATGCTGATAGAATTTACAGCATACCATAATTTTAAGCACTAGAAAAACTTCTGGAATCTGAGTCCTTGGATATAGGAACGAATAACTCTATAACTTGAACACTTTCCAGCTTACCATCCATATTTGATAAATAGAGAAAATAGGGCCCAGAGAAGTTAAATCGATCACCTAAAGCAGGAGTCGGCAAACTATGACTCACAAACCAAATCTGGCTTATCGCCTCTTTTTGTAAATAAGATTTTATTGGAAAACAGCCATACTCATTCACTCACATATCATCTCTGCCTGCTCTCATTTTATAATAGCAGAGTAGAATATTTGCAACAGGGATTACATGACCCTCAAAGCCTAAAATATTTACTGTCTAATTCTTTATAGAAAAAGTCTACTGACTGCTGATCTAAAACCACTCAATTAATTGTCAGTAAAGCCAGGACTAGATTTAAGGTTTTCTGACTTCTGATTGAACGGCCTATCTCTTGAACCACACCAGAAGAGATAAAAATATTGTGAGGATTAAAAAAAAAACCCAACACATACAAATACTTGGGGGCCTGCAAATAAAAGAAATGACAGAACCTGGTATATTTCTATTATTTTTATTGCTACTATAATCAATATCGGGGCACTCTTCTAAATCTATTGCTCCTAAACTCAACTTTAAGTAAGGTCAGAAATTGGAGATGAACTATGTTAGTTCACCGGAGTCCTCTATGACCCATGCATCCACTTATCCCAGATAACTGTCAATCTGCTCATCAGACATGCTGTTGTTATACATTCTCTTTCTGTGTCTTTAAAAAAAAATCCTGTTTAAGGATCATTCAGCATCCTAATAAGGATTTCATGAAGATTAAGCAGCAAGGGCATTTAAAGAACAAATCACACCCGACAAACTTCATAGGCTTTTACAACGTAATTTCAAATTAGCAGATGAAAGGAAGGCAAGGGATCTTATATCTCTGCCTTTTTGTAAAAGACTTGCGACAGGATCTCTCACAAAATGTTAGTGGCAAAGCTATTTTATATCAGCCTTTGCCAATTCAAATGGGCTTCAGTGCTTCCACCTAGACTGAAGAAACAGTGATGATAAATGGCAGCACAAGGAGTTCAGGCATAGATGTGGCACCTCTGAGGTTATTCAGTAACGTCATCGTTGACCTTGAATAGGGCACACTGAGGTCATGATCATCAAATGCGTGGGCGATACTCAGACGTATAATGAAATCTCGAGAAAGTTCAAGCAAATAAGAAAGGGGAATTAAATAAAAGTAGATATATGAACTTGGGCACAGCCAAACAGCAATCCATGTAGATAAATAAATAAGCCAAAGGCTTGCCACTGAAGCAGCTCTTCCAAATTTCAGAGACCCAGAACTGACTGAACACCCAAAGTATTGAATTAGAAGGGAGAATTACTGCTAATAATAAGAAAAGTTTTGGTGCAGATTATCTCTATCTGAATTAGGAAAATAAAGAATTGTGAACAGTATCCCAAGAATGGAAAAATAAGCACCACATGTACTCACCAGCTAATTGGTATTAACTGATCAGCACCTAAGTGGACATTATAGGAATAACATTTTATTGGGCATCAGGCAGATGGGAGGGCGGAGGAGGGGATGGCTATAAACATATATAATGAGTGCGATGTGCACCGTCTAGGGGATGGACACCCTTGAAGCTCTGACTCCGGGAGGGGGGAAGGCAACACATGTAACCTAAACATTTGTACCCCTATAATATGCTGAAATAAAAAAAAAAAGAATTGTGAACAGCAGGGCAGATTAACAGTTAAGTAATAAAAGAAAATAACCAATTCATTCATTTATGTGTTCATTCACTCACTCAGAAATGACTTACTGGTGCCTGGCATGTGCTTGTTACTGTTTTACATTGAATACTGAGTTCAAGCATGGATCCTGCCCTCACGTAGTTTCTCTTTCTCTCACATGCATGTGCGCGCACACACACACACACACACACACACACAGAGTTTGTTAGGAGGTGCTAAGTACCAGGAAGTAAAGTAAAGCAGGATCACAGACAATGATGAAGGACTGGTGGGCAGGATGTACCACCTTGGTTGGAAGGATGAAGGAAAGGCTCTCAATGAAATTGAACTTCAACAGAGAAAGAATGTTCCAAGCAGAGGAAACAGAAACTACAAAGATCTTGAAATGAGAACACATTTGACATTTGGAGAACAGAAAAGAGGAGTGGGAGGAACAACAGGAAAAGTTCTGGGAGCTGAGATCAGAGAGGCAGACAGGTGCAAAAGTAAATATTATCTTGCAGGTTTGGGTAAGAGGAAACTTGGCAAGATAAAATAAATTTGTATTTCAATTTGTACTTCATCTTTGAGATGAAGAGCCATTTTCAGACAGGAACTAACACCTTAAGAAGATCACTCTGGTTGCTCTATGGAGAATGGATGACAAGGGAGCCAGGTGGAAGGAGGAAGACCAATTGGGAGCCTATTACAACATTCCAAGTGAAAGGTGATGGTAGCTTAGACTTCGGGGGATGTAAACAGTGGAGGTGATGAAATGTGTTTGGATTATGGATATAGTTTGAAGATATATTCAATAAGATTTATGACTAGTTTGCATGTGGGAAGTAAGAGAAAAAAAAGGAGTCACAAATGACTTCAAGGTTTTTGGTCTGAGCATCAAGATGGATCAAGTTTCCATTTTACTCGATTGGGGAAAATTGACAGTTGAGGTGGCAGAGATCAACAGCTCAATTTACTCCAATTCAGTGAGTCTCAGGAGAGCACACACCACCCCCCCTTACACCTCATCTTTCTGAGAACCTTCGAGAGTTCTCCTTCTTAGGACCCTAAGAGGTCATAATAAATTGAAGTTTAGGCTATGGCAACCAACATTAGGGAGCAACTGTTATGCTCAAGAAGAAAAAAGCATTTAAGAGCAAAAAGAGAGAGGCATAGAGCAGAAATACCACTGCCTCTCCCAACAAAAAAACAAAAGCTAAATTGGTTGAGAAAATCAGTAATGAATTGTGAGGAGCGATTTGTCCTTGGTCACACTGTATTCAAAAACAGACCTTGATGGGGGCAAATTTAGAAATGGAAAAAGAAGAACAAAAAGAGGATTAGAGAAGATGCTAATTTTCATGCTGCCTTTAGAAAGGAGAGTGATGTGTGAGTTAGAATCTATTGTTCTCAAATTCAGAACAAAGACAACAAAATAAATAGTCTAAGATTTTGGAGTGTCATGATTATTTGGTCACCTTCCGAAAGTTATTTCCTTTTTTGGAGCTTCAGTTTCTTTCTCTGTTAAATATAAAGTACAACTTAGATAACTTTTTACAGTGTTTCCACCTTCCCATTTATAAATTCTGGATTATGGCCACTCCCACTCGACCATCTTCATGGCATGACATGTGCCCCTAGGAATTGTTTCAGGACATTCAGTTAGGAAGATAGTAATGGCATCAACAAACTCACGACCGCAGGAGGCTAGACAGCCTTTCCCTGCAACCCCGGAGTCCTCTTACCCTTAGAGTTCAAGCCTCACGCGTTGCAGGGCAGTGTCCTGTGCAGTGTGGAGTGTGTGTCTGCATCCCTCTCCTCTGCTCACTGGCTTCCAGCAGCAACAGCCCCCACGGCTGCTGCGCTCCTGTTGTGACAACTAAAAACCACCTCCAGACGTTGTCAGATGTCCCCGGGGGCACAAATTATCTCTACTGGAGAACCACTGATCTAAGATAAGCAGGTCCAACAGGTTCCATTCCCCTGCTTAAATAAAACACTACCCCAAGAACGGGGTGCCCTCTGACCGCTGCTCATCATAGTAGTTAACAAATAACTATACTTGCCCACGGTATAAATTTCCATCCATACAATTAAGGGAGACATGGTTTATTTGTGTATTAACATGCCCAGCTGCTTGTTTGCCTTTGCCTGATGTTTCAGTCCAAGTACAGTGGTTTAGCATAAATAATACGCAGTCAGCTGAAGGCTGAAAGATACTGTAAATATTCGAGTCCTAAACTGCTGTGGTTTTTTTCAAGTGTACTCCATACAAACCACTCTTAGCTTGAAAGGGAAGGGAAAAAACCCAACCTTAATGCCATTACTTAAATAGGCCCATTAAAAATGAACTGTGAGTGAAATACGGCTTTATTAAACAGATGACATTACACCAGGAATGATGAATCATAAAGTTTCTTTTCGGTATTACAATGGTATACGACCTTTTAAACTTTAATCATTCACCTCATATTCTGAACTGCCGTCAGGTGTGCAGGCTTCTTGCTGATTACATTAACACAAGGCAGCTGGGGCGCTCTTGGCGTCAATTCTCGACAGGCTTTCACTAGCGTGGCTCAGCGACACAAAGCCAGAGCTGGGACAGCCCCCGGCCTGTCTGGAAAGGGAAGCACAGCTTCCACTGACTGCCAGGGTCCAGGAATGACAAGAAAATTACTTACATGTCTTGCATATTGCTGTGCTCCCAGAACCTGGCATAGGGTCTAGCACATAGTAGGGACTCTATCAATATTTATTGAACAAATCTCAAAGTGCAAGGTGTTGGAATAATCTGTTATATTTGAACAGGACTTCCAGTTTAAAAGAACATTATTCAGTTTTCAAGGGGACCAAGAGAAGAAGGCCATTTACATCATTTACACTGGTAGTAAATGATAGAGCAGGAATAGCAGTTTGTGTCTTTCCACTGTGAATATAAGACATTATGCTATTGATAAGAACACAGGCTTGGCTTCCATCCCAACACTTCTCCTCAGTAACCGTGCAACTTTTCACAAGTCGTTTAAATTCTCTGAGGTACGTGGTCCTCACAGGTTGCGAGAAGTATTTGAGATGATGCACGTAAAAAGCTTGGCATGACGGATGGCATGTGGTAAGCACCCAACAAATATTGTTTATAATTATTCACATCTTCATAAAAATATCCTATGGAGAAAAGTAAAACTGATGGCTCAGAATCCTCAAGAGGAAGCAGAATTTGAAATCTCAGGGACCTTGTGAACCATCACCCCTAAAATTTGATTGAGAAGCCAATTAATCTGCATCTACCTTTCTCTGGCTCTTTCTTCTTTCTAGTTATTAGGAAGCCAAGTAAGGGACAATTAGTCATTTCCCTCTTAATCACCTCACCCTGAAACCTGATGCCAAAGACATCTCAGGGCTCTTCTTGAGAAGTTTCATATCATGAAGTCTTTATATCAGTGATAATCTGATATGTAAGCATTTGTAATTATAGTTCTTCTCACTAACATTTTAAATGGTGCAGGAAAAAATATAAAGAAGTTCAAGAAGAATTTTAGTAAAATTGTATATTAGATACAGAGGTTAATTAAAAAAATAGAAAATTTTGAAATAAATCCCTAATATTTTGAGTTGTGGCCCTGTAAGAAAACTATCATTTTTCTTAAAATGCCCCTAAGTTTCTCTTCAGAGACAATATACAAGTTTGGGGTGAGTCACTATTTTTCCTACAATAGCATATACTGTGTTCCTTATGGGACTTAATCCAAAATTAAGATTTTGTCTTCATTTAGGATGCTTTGACTAATTTTAAAAACACCAACTAAGGCACCATAAATGATAACAAGAAGCAAGGAGATATATTGACATTAGGGGTTCATTATCTTGTTAGCACAACAATGTCGGCAAGACTCAGTTTCTTTCCGTCTTTCATTCGCCATTGTTAGTTGTTGTCTTGGTCCTTTGTCTGTTTTTCCCCCAGGTCTCTAAATACTATTGTATCTTTTCAACATAGTTCTAACCAGAGGTAGAAAAGGACTGCTTCTCCTCAGAGGTCTCTTTTGTTAATACAAAGAAATCCTTCCCATGATTTCCCCAGTAGATATTTTCTTCTATCCATTTGGTTGGATCCGAGTCATGTAACTATCCCCAAACTAATCACTGGCAGAGAGAATGCAATTAATTACCATTGCTGGTTTAGGGCAATTGCTGTTCTCTCCCTTGAACTGGGAGGATCCCTGACTCTTTGTGCGTATGATCATTTAATACCTGAACAAAACTGAGGTTCTGTTTGCAAGGAAGAAAGTGAGAATGGCTGTTGGGTAGGCAAGTAACTGTCTGCTAGCATTTCATTAGCCATAACCTAGTTCAGGGTTCCTAAACTTGTCTCCATATTAGAATCGCCTTTTAAATATTCTGGTCACATGCTACATCAATTCTATCACAATCACGGGGATAGGACACGATAATAAGTACTTTTTGAGACTTTCTAGGTGATTCTAAGGTGCAGAGAAGTTTGTGTGTGACTGCCCTGGCTATTGGCTCATGTGAGCCAAGCTAGCAGGGGTCTAGTGAGAGATTTCCTTCCTGGTCCACAGGGATCCTGTAAGTCTCATCCAATCCCACTGGGCACATATAGAAATGCCCCTTGATACAAGGTTGACTTGAACAGAATATGAAAATATGCCATCATACCACTACAGAATCAACGCAATTGTCAAAATCTGAAAGAGAACTAAATGTTCCTATAAATCAGCTGAATATTTTTAAAGTATCAAATACTTTATTGTTTTGTGACTTTTAAGCCAGTTTATTATTTCCAAATGATGATTAAAATGGGATGAGATAGTGCTGTAGCTCAATTTACACTATGGTGTTGTGGAATTGCGAAGGTCATCCAGCACAACCACTGGGATGTTAGCTCCACAAAAGCAAGATTTTTACCCATCTTTTTTTCATTGCTGTGTCCCCAGTGCCTAGACAAATGCCTCATGACATGCCCTATACTTATACCGTGCCTGAGTTTTTTTAGCTTATCACTCCATGCTCAATTCCCTTATCTGTCATATTGGGGACATTGATATCCTATGTGACCTATAGGAGGAAAGAACAACTGCATTTGAAGGTGCAAAATTGAGAGCTAGTTCTCCCACCAACCAGCTGAACAACGTGGTGGGAATCTCTTAATCTCCTTGAGCCTCTACAGGAGTAGAAATGCTACCACATGCTTATGAGACTCCACTGTGGGGGCATATATGAAAATGCCTTGCAAAATGCATGTTTCTGTACAGATATGAATTATTATTTCAAACGACGTACACTTAAATGCTTAATTAATGCAAGACAGTATTCACAGTACCTTCCCTCTAAAATGTGCTTCTCTCTTCCTCTCTCTTCCTCTGTTGCTCTCAAAATGTTAATATGGATCTCCTCTATAAATAACGATAGTGGCATACTGACATCCAGATTTAAACGCTGCAGCACAGCACCCTGTACAAGGAGAAGGCTGACACAGAGCTTCTATTTTTATATGTTTAGTGATATATCCAAGTGTCACTCAACAACAACAGGAAAGGAGCGACTGAGCTGATATTGTTCACTCATATCTTCACCCCTCCCCCGCCCACCACTCCGACACATCCGTGACAAGCGCTGCGTGCTCCACCTGCTCACCACCTGTCAACATCTCGGTTAAAAAAAAAAAAAAAAAGACTCCGGAACATGACTCCTAATTTTTATTAGTATAATTATGGATATTCTGAATAATAATCTATGCTCAGCACTTGCATTGCAAGGCACTGTTCCTTGAAATGCTCTATCCCTGTATCAAATGATCTCTGCAAGGACTAATCCAGACTTTCCGAGATGAGAATCAAAATAGATTGTGGCATGCAACTGAAATCACTGGGGAAATGCAAGGAAATACCTTGGACTCTTTGATTAGAACTTCAGTCAAGCCACAGGGCCAATTCCCCAGGCTTTGAGGAAAGGTACTCCTATGGTTTTATCCCCTAGCTGATCAAACCAATACTGTGCCCCCTCCCGTTTTCTCACAAACCTTCCAGGGGCTAAACTGAGGCATGTCATCAATGACAGTTGGGGGTAAGAGCCTCACCTACTGAAAATCAGCTTGGCTCACCACAGTTTCAAAACACCTAGGAATGTGCCACATACAAAAAGACCAAACCCCACCTAGCAGACAAGGCACATCCAAACGCAACAGTGCTTGTGGGAAGAAGAAGAAGTAAACACGGACATTATTCATTCATAATTTGGTTGTTATTCAATGTGCTGCATGTAGTTTACAAGTCTGCTTGTCTTACAGTGTGATTGAACTAGCTGGTCACAGTGAAATAGAGCCGGCGATGAATCATGGGTTCAAATCCTGGCTCTGTAACATTCTTGATGTGTACTGAACATGTTATTTTACTTACCAAACCTGTTTCCTCATCTGTAGTAGATTTGACAATGCCTAACTTAGAAGATTATTATGAGGATATAATGAAAGTATATGTATGTGATACTTACCACAGTGGCTGGTTTATAGTAAGTTATAGCAAATACAGTTGTTTCTGGTCCCTCAATATCCACAGGGGATGGTTCCAGGACTCCCGGCAGGTAGCAAAATCTGCAGCTGTTCAAGTTCCTTATAAAAAAATGGTGTAGCATTTGTATAAAACCTCCCATACAGTTTAAATCATCTCTATCTTACTTATAATGCCCAATTCAATGTAAATATCATGTAAATAGCTATTACACTATATTTTTAAACTTGTATTATTTTTATTGTTTTTTTAGTATTTTCAATCTGCATTTGATTGAATCCACAGACGGGAAACTCACAAATACAGAGGGCTGGTTGTACTCATTAAGCCTTAATACATACTAAATGCTGCTCAAATGCGTTTTCTAAGGTAGCTCCAATTGTTTGAGTTACTTTAGTGGCATCTTTCTCTCTGAAATTTTATTTCTGAAATTGAACTTTGCCCAAGTTAACAATATGGAGTCTAGGACTGTTTTCTATTTGTTGTTTCAGGACATAAGTCTTAAAGAAAACGCATTGACTTCAAGCATGATGAGTCTAACCAGAAAGAAGCCATTGTTGTAAATCTAGTGCAAGAATTTTTGGCTGGGGTGACTGTATAAACCACAGATGGAAAAATTGAGGGTGGGCCAGGGTTGTGCTCAGAGAGACAGGCAGAGTCTGGGGTGTAGGCTACACTTCTCTCTCTCCAGAAAGTCACTGTGCCCTGAGCTTCCCAGGGCCGGGGCTTGGTGCTTGGGACTCATGGAAAAGTGGCCCAGGGCAGGGCTCCAGCTCTGTATTCAAAATCTCTCTCCTGCCCTGGGGTTAGAGCACTAGCCTTGCTCTGGCTCCAGCACTGTGGTGATGAGGTGGTAGAGACAGGACCGGAGGGGCTGGGCACTGACAGCAGCACAGCAGCAGTATTAGCAGTGTCACGGTGCTCACCGAAGCGGAGGCATCCAGCACATTGTCGTCTTAGGTGGTCGTCAAGAGGACTTAGGAGTTTGAGGGTCTTCTCATTCTTTGTTCACTTAACCAGAAACCAACAAAGCAGATAACAAAGAGTGTTAAGTACACCTACCAAAATGAAAACATACACCTTCTTTTTCTAAGTTCAGTTCTGGCTACCTAAAGCAAAGGGAAGACAATTAATATATATTAATATTTCAGGAACTTTATGTAATTTGGGCACTAGGTGATTTACATTTGTAATTTTTATTTAACCTTTATATTTGGATAACGACATTGTCTCAAATATGTAGATGGGAATATTGAGTTTTAAGACTATTAAGTGGCTAAAACCATGTCTATTAGGTGTACATCTGTATTCAAACTGAAGTCTGTCTGACTGTAAAACCCCTTATACAACACTACATTCACCATAATTACTCCGAAGGATAGCATCCTGCTATTTAACACTTTTAAATTTGTTCCTGCTGTCAATTGGGTCATGTTTTACCTTCTCAGCTTTATGTTGGAAATTTGCTACTTTACCCACAAGATCTTATTTACAATTAACCAAACCACCAAAAAAATTAGTCCTTATAAAAATAATTACAGATGCTAGCACCGTGCGCAGCACCAAATAGGTACTCAAATATACACGCTAAGTTAAATTTGAAAAAATTATACAGAACTAGCAAAAACAAAAAGGATAGAGCAATGTTTGAGGTAGGAACTGGGGAGAGTTAAGAAGGTTCCAGTGCAGTTGGTGCCACAGCCTACAAAATAAAACTTCAAATAATCCTACTTACTTTTTCCTCTGAATTCATAGAACTCAACATCTCGGAGTTATAATTGGGCTTAGAGGTCATGTACAAAAGCACATACGTGCTATAATGCCCTGAGATGGGATCAGACAACTTCTAAGTGAACATCCCCAATGATGGAGGACTCACAAACTCCTGAGATAAATATTCTGTTTTCCAAAATCTAAAACTCTTGAGAGAAGAGAAAAAGTACAACATCCCCGCCTTGCTTTTCCAGCACATATATTATAATGCTTCCCTCCCTGTCTGTCTATACAAATGGCTATTGGAACCTCCCTGAGCAGAACATCAGGAATCTGCATCTTCCCTGCAAGAATAAGCACAATGTGTTTCCTTATGCATGTGCGTGAGCAGTGGAGGCTTCTTCCTGCTGGCCATGCATTCCAGCCTCCTAGGGGTGTATAGCTAAATGGCTTCCACAGAAAAGGTAGGGATCCCTGGAACAAAAAGGATTACAAAGCATGAATGCTTTCGGCAGAAAAGGAGAACTGAAAAGCTGCCAACTTGTACGGGGATGTGGAAGTGAGAAAACCTTTGATCAGTACTTCGTTAGAGTATTGAAGAGGAAAGAACTTGGAAGCTGTTGGAAAATTAAGCAGCCTAGCAGAATCATAAGCTTTAACTGCTCTTTTCAAAGAATTTGCTTATTTATTGAATTTTAAGTTTGTTCAGTTCTCTTGTTTGTTAATTTCTGTTAACCTACTAATTTGCCCCTAAGCCTGCTGGTCAATCGGTGCTGAAGAGGGAGGAGGGTCAGGTGGCCTTAGAGCACTCTGCTCTATGAATACATGGGTACTATATGACAAAGTGGGGCTTCATGGAGATGGCAATGGATGAGCGAATTGTAGGCCAGGGGGTAGTACTTGAGGGTTAAACACTGACAATGATGTCAAATCACTGCTCAGAAATCCTCTTACTGGAAGTTAGTGGGCCTGGCTATCCAAAACCCTGTGGATTAGGTATTATACCAGTCTCTACCCTATGGCCCTCAAGGAATGAGCTACATTTTACTGTAATACCTGAGTTATTGCTCCATTTCTGACAAAATTGAAGATTACTGAGTAAAACTAACTCTAAAGAAAGGATACATGAAGGCTCAAATCCTATTTTCATTATGAAATTTCTTCTTTTTAAACATTGGTAAATGATTATAATTTTCAAAAAAAATATCATTAAAAAGAAAGACGGGAGGCTGAGGCAGAAGGACTGCTTGAGCCCAGGAGCTTGAGGTTGCTGTGAGCTAGGCTGACGCCATGGCACTCTACAGCCTGGGCAACAGAGTGAGACTCTGTCTCAAAAAAAAAAAAAAAAAAAAAGAAAGGATACATTACTGAAAACTCTGAATGATTACATATTTAATGGAAAACTGAATCTTACTACATTTGAATACATAGACTAATAGGATGAATTGCTAACAGAACGTTGGGATGTTGTGTAGCTAAAAATACATTCTCTCTTAGATTTTAATTACTAGGTTAAGTTCAATGATAATTAATTAAATAGCACTATACACTAAGCACTATCTTTCTTAAAAATAAAAATTGATCTCCTAAACAGGCTGTTAAAGCCCCTACACAGTCCTCTTTATACTATTAGTTTTGTAAAGCCTTTCTCTCTCCCATAAATATAAAGAAAGAAAATCTCTACTAAATCAGTTTTCAGGATAACCCTACTTCTTCTTCTTTTTTTTTTTTTAACCCTACTTCTTAATTAGAGGACTTGGTATGGAAAAATTTTCCAGTCCCAGGAGGCTTTACTTAAACAATAAATATTGGTGGGTTTGACCCATTTTCCATAAAATAGATTTTTCCCCACATTTCTCTTATTCCTCCCATTTTTATAGCCACTTTCCTCTCCCTTCTCCTTTTCGTAGAACTTATTTTCTCAAGCTGTTCTCAGTTAAGCAGTGTCTGCAAAGAGAGCTGATTTTTTCACTCTGAAAAGTCTCCAGTGATTATGCCCAGTCTCTTTTATGCTACAACTACGTATTTATCAACCCCAGAGAGCAAAGATGAGGCGGCACCGTGGTAGTGAGTGATGTGAACTGCTGTCACAGCAGAAATTGTGCTAGGAGAGGCCTCTAGATGGGGGGGAAATGAAAACCTTTGAGTTTGGGAGGGTAGAAAGCACAAAGAAAAAAGAAAAGGAGGGATAAGCCAAAAAAGAAATGGGGAGGAGGGAGGTGGTTTGGTAAGAAAGCAGGGAGCAATTAGAGAGGGCTCAGTGGTGTGCACAGTTGCCAATCCCTGCTGGGGACGCCCCCCAGTGGCCAGAAGTGGGTCATAAGAGCAATGAGCCGGGCAGCCTGACATCTGGACTCTTTAGTCCGGCCTCGGGTATCCAATTGAGAGCTTCAGAGCTCAAAGGTAAGTGGGTGATTTTCTTTGCTTCTTGTTTCCTTCATCAGCCACAGCCACAGATTTCCCTGTGTGGGGCAGAGCCCATACTTCTTAGCTAAATGGAAATAACCAGGGAAAGCTACAATCCAGACAGGGACTCTCACTCCCCTCAAGGTTGTGCTGATTTAAGGGAAAAATTGCTCTAACCCCTTTCCAAGCACATAACTTACAAGTTTTTAATTAGCAACCACCCCAGGCCTTTGAATTTGTAGAGATGCAGATAATGCTCATCTCTAATAATTTATTTCCTCTAACAGCAGCCGGCATTTTTTTTTTTTTTGCAAAGACTATTTGGCTTCAAGAGGACTGGACAAAAGTGATGCACAACTCTTCCAAACCGTGGCCCCTGCTTGTGAAACATCCCAGAGCACTTTTGATCCTGGAAATGGATTAATATGGTCATTATCCAACACACATATGGCAACCACATTTTCTGAATGCCAAACAGGGGCATATTGGTCTAATAATAGGACAGAATATTTGGTATGGAGTATATGGCACCCATATTACTTATACTTTTTACAGTATTAACTAGTCAAGTTTAGTATCCTTTTTATATGTCTTTCTTAACAAAGCCTGGATGGAGAATAACTTTTCTTCTATATGTTCAATGTTTGTTACCCTCCAGCTTTAACCCTTACTCTTCCAGTATTACGTTTTGTTCCATCACCATTAACCTCTGTAAGTGGAGGGTGAGAAAGTCTAAATGCTTCTTGATTAATACTATACCATTGCTGCAAATGCTACACCAAGTGATAATCTAAACAGGAAAATGGGGCAAAACACACACTAATTCTATGAAATCTATTTTAGCTTCCTGAAAAAAGTAGAGAACAAAACTCTGGATCAAGAGCCTGGGCCCAAAGTTATACAAGCTTCTGAAGTTTTCTTACATTTGGGAAAATAGAAGAGAATTAAGTAATACATGCAAGGAATCGTAGACCACTCTACAAAAAAAAAAAAAATGTGAACTGGTTAGAATTTGACTTTGGTGCTTCTAAAATTTCCTTTCTTTCCAGTCTTTTCTTTTTCCCACTGTGCCCTTTTCTTTCTCAGTGCATCTAGGCTGGAGTCTGAGAGTCTGCATTTCTAATATGGCCTCAGGTGATTCCAGTGCTACTTATCATAAACCACACTTTGAGGAGCAAGAAACTAAATATTCAAGGTAGAAGAGAGGAGAAGGTGAATACAAGGATATGTGCATTTTCATAGAGTTTCCTGAAAAGTATCCTTCTAACGAGGACTGCAGGAATGGCTCTCTCGTGACCGAAGAGTGGAGAGTGACAAAACATGAGACTTGGAGTCAGAGATCGTGAGTTCTCAACACAGGCTTGGTGTTTTCAGTCTGAGTGCCCTTGAGTTAGTCATTTAATATTTCTGATGCTCAATTTTTCCTTCTGTAAAATTAGAAATTACAATAATATCTACTTTTTTGTTAGTTGTAAAAATCAAAAGGGATAATGTGTGATACAGACTTAAAATGATAATCACTTACTAAGCTAGGTGAATCAAGCCTTTAGCAGGCCACTGCAGGAGGTAATTTTAGGCAAAGGGCTTTTCCCTGCGTCCACTGAAGCATGTTAACAGGGCATGTGTTTATTCTTCCACTTTAACTGATGGCCTTAACTGAGTACACAGGAATGAGTAAAAAGAAATATCACAATTAGGACCTATTGATTTACACAGGTGACTTTATTTTAATCAATCATCCAATAGTTATAGAGTAATTTGATGTGTGTTTTTATCTTGTACATATGTGTTCTGAGCTATCTCAGGCTCCATAGCTTCAGCAAAACTGAGACAAATAGCTGAGCATAAATTCTAAGTCTATTCATTCCTCCCTTGTATCTCAGTCTTTTTACTATTATGTTTTTCTAGGGGCAGGTTAGAAATGCTAAACTTGTCCCAAGAGGAAGAGTAGTGTGCTTAGTGTATAAAATACCCAGCTGGTTGTGATTGCAAGGGACTCGTGACATTCTTTGCATGACTTCCCAATAAGAGGAAGGGAGAAGCGACTTTGTTCCAGAGTAACTAGAACAAAGGGGATGTCACCCCCTGTTTCCACCCTGGAAAAACACAAGGGCTGACTTGCAAGGTCCTGAATGACCTTGAGGGGAGCTTGGCCACCTTGTCCTGATATCTGGCTCTGCTGGCCGGTATTCATGGGCCTAAACTTTTAAGAAACAAAGTGTTTCCAGAATGTGGTTTCCAGCTCCACGCAGGATCAAATCTAGTAATTCACAATGTGAGGAAAGAGAATTGGTGTGTGTTATCAGATTCAATCCATGAGGCAAGTGACTAGCCAGTAGCATAAGAAAAAAAAGGTCCAGTATCAGAAATTCATTAGAAGATGACAAGAGCGGAAGCTGGGAGATCCCTAACACATAGCTGACAAAACCAAATCAAGGATCAGCACCTAGGAAAGTCAGTGAGGTGACTGGAAATGGCAAAAGGGGAAGCATGTGCTACGCCACCTGACAATTGTGCTAGACTTCTTCCCTCCAGCTCAGGGCTGTTGCGTCAGGCTTTTGCTACCGGGCATCTTACAGGCACCACGCAACAGCTAACTGAGTGATGCATCCCCATGCCAGGGACCCAATGCACCTATGTATTTTCTGTCCATCAAGATCATAAGCTGTTGGAAAGCAGACCTGCATTTCTTTTCTACCTCTCAGTTCTATGCTCAGAGCAGAGGTGCAATAAATTTAGATGAATAAAAAATTATGATAAAGCCTTATGCCAAATGCATTTGGGGTGAAAAGAAGATTCATTGATTTGGGGACCTCGTTGTACTCATCATGTTCAGCTTTTTTGAACCTGTTTAGAAACGCATGTCTTATCAGCAATATAAATGGGGGTGCTGCTGCTCCTGGGTCCTTGGCCCCCAAAAGGAAATATTAATAATTTGACTTTGATTTTGCACAGTTTCTAAAACTGGACACTTGGGCAGCTGAAGCACTGGGATTTATACAAAAGATAGGACATGCCAGAAAAGAATGCATTCTTCTCTGTAATAGAAATTCCGAATTTCTTGCTTCAGGTTGATCAGAGAATTTCTTAACTACAAACTCCTAACTAGAATTGAGTTTTCCTCTTGCCAATCTGGATTATGATAAATATCTACCCTACCACAGTGTCTCATTAGACTGACGGCTGACAGGAAAGGACTCAGCAAGTTGGTGATGTGAGAGATCCTGTCTGGGATTTGGCACAACCTGATTTTATCTCTAGTTGTCTTTATTTATCCTTCCCAACTAGATTTTGGCTCTCTTAGATTCAAATGACATCTTTAAGAGGAGAAACAAAGAATTTGCAATTGTTTTCCAGCAATGTGCAAATTGGCACTTAATTGAGAATTAATGGTGTGCTAACTGCTCACTGCAGCCATTCCCACTGCAAATTGCACTGGGACTGCTTGCACTTTTGACTTTGACGTGCTTTTTATAGGGTACATGAGTAATTTGATCTGTAAAAGGGAGAGAAGATTCCACCTCCTGAAGGAAAAGTACTAATTAGCAGCAAAACCTAACTGCTTTTCTCTGGCAGGGTCTCTCTCTTGCTATGTTTGACTTAATGCAAACCCCTGCCATGCTGAGTTTCTATATTGGATTGTCCAATACAGCCTGTTTAATTTTAATTTCCTTTAGCAGAGTTGATATTCAATTAGCCACACCAATGAAGGGATGCTAATAATCTCCTAACTTTGCATAGAGCTTTAGCATTTACAAAGCACATTCACATTTGCTCCTTATAACCACTGCATTTAGTAACAATTATAAGCCCCATTTTACAGATGGAGAAATTTAACTTCAAAGATGTTAAGGTTATGTCTGAGGCCACACTGTAAGCAAGAAATGGAGGGGATAGAGAAACCAGATTTGGTAGTTTTTAATCCATTGCTTTTTTCCCTCCTACTATGCCAAGAAATGGTATAATATATGCTACAGCCTTAGGTTCGTAACAACAGCCTCCCTAATCCTATGTCCACATCATTCATTTATTCATTCATTTTTTCAACATAAAGTTTTACTGAATGACACTGTGTATAATACTTGATAAATGTTATTAAAGAAAAAGAAAATGCAAGATGGGATTCTCAGCTCTCAAAAAATTCTTGAAAATATGGCAAATATATATAAAATGTAAATCTTGATGTTAGGCAAAAATTCAATTCTTGAGAGTAGGAGCTATGTCTAGTTCATTTTATCCTTCCACAGTTCTTAACACAATGCAGGACCTAGCAAATAGTAGGTACTACATAAATACTTGTTAGGAAAAATAAGAATAGCCATGCCCCTATCTCTTTGCATTCTTATATTCTTTCCTTTCTTTATTTTATACCAATTATTAATACCTACTAATGTATCATCTGTTATTTGTTTATTCTCTGTCTCCTCTGTTGGAATGTAAGCATCATGGGGATGGGCTCTTTGTCAGTTTCATCCGTAATATGTATCAAGCAAGGAAAACAGTGCCTGGCTTTTATTCAGTTAATGGCCCAAAACAGAATAATATCATTTTAAAGCTGGTTTGGTTGACCAGAAATGCCAAAGATTGAATTTTGCATTTCTTGCTTCCCTGATTTTGAAAGCCATAATCTGAGTTTGGAAGCTTCACTCCTCTGCCTATCTAAAGAGAGAAGTGACTTCATTCATTAAAACAAAAACTTTTATTTGAGAGTTTCTTCTCAAGTATGCTAGTACATTTGGAAAAGAAATAATGTTTATATAGAGCTACAATACTGCTGTTCTCCCCTTGGTGTGACTTCAGGTGACTTCCTGCTTCTTAGATAGACCACCGAAGGTAGCAAATATAAGGATAACAGTCTTCATATCCCAGAAATGCCTCCCTGTGAATATATATTAGCCTCAGAGAGCAAACGTGCAAACGGTAGAGCGGATCCAAGAACTTCAATGCCTCACCAGAAGCTCTGGGATCCTGGACATAGTCTGATTGGTGTCAAAAATATCCTAAGTATCCTTCCTACAATTAGATTGAGGGATTGGGAAGAGGGGAGAAGAAGCCTTTGCCTCCTGCTGTGAGGATGCAAGATCCCCAGCTGTGCCAATCCTCATTAGCACCCAGTGGGGTGGGTTTGGTGGCAGGTACAGGGAAGACTTTGGCGCAAAGCCCAGCCTAGGAAGTCCCCTGAGATGATCTTTAATAAATCTCCTGGGAGAGGCTGGGAAAGTTAATTAGGATGTAAAATGTAGTGTGACTACTTTAAATCAGAAGCAGTTGGAGAGTATTAAACATTATTTTTTCAAAATCCAATTGTTTTATCAAGGGGGGATTTCCTGTTCATGGGGCTTCACTGTAAAAAGTGTGGTAAATATTATAGGATGTGATCATTGAGAGTGGTTAAGACATTCAGAGCATTACTGTTTCACAGAAGGGCGGTGATGTATATTTTCTAGAATGTGCTGTCCAGTCTACAGTCACTGCTATAGTCTGAATGTTTGTGTCCCCCCAAAATTCATATGTTGGAAGCTAACCCCCTAGGTGATAATATTAAGATGTGGGGCCTTTGGGAAGTGATTAGGTCGTGAGCACTCCAACCTCACGAATGGGATTAATGCCCTATAGAAGAAGATTGAGGGAGGCTGTTTGTACCTCCACCATGTACGGATACAGCAAAGAGGTGCCATCTATGAAACAGAGGCATCCTCACCAGACGCTGAATCTGCTGTGCCTAGATCTTGGCCTTCTCAGTCTCCAGAACTGTGAGCAATAAATTTCTGTTGCTTATTACCCAGTCTAAGGTATAGACTATACCTTACAGAGCAGCCTGAATGGACAAAGACAGCCTCTGACCACACGTGACTATTGAGGACTTGAAATGTGGCTAATGCAACTGAGGAACTACATTTTTAATTTTATCTAGTGAAAAGTAATTTGTATTTAAAAGTAGATATTGGATTCAATTATTGGAAAAGTTAAGCATATATTTGGATTAACCTGAGACTGTAGACTACTTTTTTTCAATTGTAAATTTTATTAACTCTAAATATAAGTCAAGTATTTCTGATAAAAACTTAGCATCTGGATTGAAATGTGCTGTAAGTGTAAACTATACAAAGAATTTCAAGGACTTAGTACAGAAAAAAGTTAAACATCTCACAAATAATTGTCTATGTTAATTAAATATTGAAATACTATCCTGGATATGTTGGGCTAAACAAAGTATATTATTCAAAGTAACTGCATCCCGTATGTTTTTAAATGTGACTTCTAGAAATTTTAAAATTATATAATTATACATGGGCCTTAATATTTTCATTGGATAACATTTTTGTAGATAACAGTGAAGCACTTTAATTCCTATGTTGAAGTCCTGACCCCCAGTACTTCAAAATGTGACTGTATTTGGAGATAGAGTCTTTAAAGAACTGATTAAGTTAAAATAAAATTATATCAGTGGAGGCACTAAAGAACAACCTATTTTTGTCTGTCCCTAGCCATAATGAGAAGTCAGCTTAGATTCCAAAAATCTCATGTAGTCTTCAGCTTTATGATTGTGGCTCTGTTGATTGAACAGAGTCACACCTGCCTGGCATCGAGCTGTGCTAACTAATCCCAACATGTTCATGTTTATTTCATTCTGTTAATAAGTAGGTAATAAGCACATACACTGTTTCTGGCTCTGGGGACATAAAATTATTATTCATACTTTCATAAATGGGCAGTGCTTGGAGTGGATGTGGAGATAAGATGAGTGAGATGGATATGGACCAAGTTATTCACAAACAAATATATAATCATAAACTGTGAAAAATTATATGAACATAATTATTACACATAAAAATATAATGAAAATAAGGAATGGGGTTGAAGAAGACATGACTATGAAGCAAAAGTACATAAGAACATGCAACAAAGGAGCCTGACCTAAACTAGGCTTTCAGGAAATGCTAAACTGAGATCTATAGAACAAATTTGAGCTAATTGTGATGAAAGGGTACAAGGGAACCAGAGAGAGCATCATGTGAAAACACCCTGTGTTGGAAAGAAACATGAGACATTTGAGTGTTGTGAAATGAAGACAGAATAGTTGCCAAGGTACAGGCTTTGGAGGCCCTAGTATGTCAATTGGGGATTTTGGTCTTTATGTTAAGTTATAGCATTTTAAATAGGGGGTGATAAGGCCATATTTGTGTTTTGAAAATGAACATTTTGGTTTCTGAATAGAAAACTAACACAAAAAGGTCAAGAATATATAAAGGATGCACAAGATCTATACAAAGAAAACTACAAAACTCTGATGAAAGAAATCAAAGAACTAAATAAATCAACCCATGTTCCATGTTCATGCTTAAGATGACTTAACATTCTCACAATGTCAGTTCTTCCAAACCTGATCTAGAGATTAAATGCAATTCCAATCAAAATCCCAGCAAATTATTTTGTGGACAGCAACACATTGATTCTAAAGTTTATATGGAGAGACAAAAGACCCAGAATAGCCAACACAATATTGAAGGAGACCAACAAAGTTGGAGGACTGGCACTATCCAACATAAAGATTTACTAGAAAGCTGCAGTAATCAAGACAGTGTGATATTAGAGGAAGAATAGACAAATAGCTTATGGAACAGAATAGAGACCCCAGAAATTACCTACAGAAAGATAGTCAACTGATGTTTGACAAAGGAGTATAGGCAGTACAGTGGAGGAAAGACAGTCTTTTTAACAATGGTGCTGGAACAACTGGACATCGAAATGCAAAACAGTGAATCTAGACACACACCTATAGCCTTTACAAATATTAATTTAAAATGGATCACAGACCTAAACATAGAATAAAAAATTATAAAACTGCTAGAAGATAATATAATAGAAAATCTAGATGATTTAGGGTTTGGTGATGACTTTTTAGATACAGCACCAGAGACATGATCCATGTAAGAAAGAACTGATAAACTGGAGGACATTATTAAAATTTAAAATTTCTGCTCTGTGAAAGATACTCTACGAGAATAAAAAGAGAAACCACCAGCTGAAACAAAGTAGTTGCAAACAACATATCTGATAAAGGACTGTTATCCAAAATATACAAAACATTCTTAAAACTCAACAATAAGAAGATAAACAATCTGATTTAAAAATTGGCCAAAGATCTTAATAGATACCACACCAAAGAAGATATACAGATGGCAAATAAGTATATAAATAGATGTTCCACATGATATGTCATCAGGGAAATGGGAATTAAAATAACTGTGAGATACCACTACACACATATTAGCATTGCCAAAATCCAGAATGCTGACAACACCAAATGCTGTCAAGGATATGGAATAATAGGAATTCTCCTTCACTGCTAGTGAGAATGCCAAATGGTACAACCAATTTAGAAGACAGCTTGGCAGTTTCTTACAAAACTAAATATATTCTTACCATGCAATCCAGCAATTGCATTTCTTGGTCTTTACCCAAAGGAGTTGAAAATTTATGTCCACACAAAAATCCCTGCACACAGATGTTCATAGAGCTTTATTCATAATTGCTAAAACTTGGAAGCAACCACGATGCCCTTCAGTATGTGAGTGGATAAATAAACATCTTGATAATGGAATGTTATTCTGTAATAAAAAAATGAGCTATCAAGCCATGAGATGACATGGTGGAAATTTAAATGCATCTTACTAAGTGAAAGAAGTCAATCTGTAAAAGTTACTGTTGTATGACTTCAACTATGTGACATTCTGGATAAGGCAAAACTACAGAGGAAGTGGGAAGATTGGTGGTTGCCAGGAGTTAGCAGGGAGGAAGGATAAATAGAGCACAGAGGATTTTTAGGGCAGTGAACGTACCCTGTATGATATTGTAATGGTGGGTATATGTCATCATACATCGGTCCAAACACATAGAACGTACAGCACTAAGACGCAGCCCTAAGGTAAACCATAGATGTGTCAGTTTAGGTTCATCAGTTGTAACAAATGTACCACTCTGGTAGAACAGGGGGTACATAGAAAATCTTTGCATTTCCTGCTCAATTTTGCTGTAAACCTAAAACTTCTCTAAAATATAAAGTCTATTAAAAATAACAAACAGGTAATAATTAAAGATTTAGATGCAACAACTAATGAAAACTACAGATTAAGCAGTGAAGAGAGCCTAGAACTGAGCCTTAAGGAGAAACTACACATGAAGGCAAAAAAGGAGGTCAATGCAGAAGAAAACCAAAAGCATATCATATTATGGAAAACAACAGGGTATTTCAAGAATGATAGAGAAATCAGGAGTTGATTGTTGCTGGCAGATCAAATAGTATTAAAACTAAGTTATTTTGATTGCTTGCTCCCACCTCAGCTACTTACTGGGATTACAGCTAAGTGTCAAACTTTTCACCCAATTTCTCTTAGTCCTTTCTCTTGAGCCTGGCCCCCATTAACATGCACTGTCCCCATCCCCAGCTTCAGAGAGGTTAACTCAGTGACCTTGGAAAAGAGTTGTTGAAAATTAAAGAGCCTATAAGAAGGAAGGACCCTGGGACTCTATGTCACTGAGAAAGGCCAGTCAAGAATATCAGCATTAGACTTTACCAAGAATTAATAAATTTTGTCACATTTGAATGATCATATATTTTAGTGTTTGTCTTTTACAGCAGCTAGGATTAATTTAGTGATAAATAGAAGAAGGTATGTATATTTCAATTACCAGCTTACAATTCCAAATGTGTTGTTTTCCAGGACTAGAAGCACAAGACATTAGTTAAAGATTTTTTTGTGTGTAACAGTCTGGTTAGGAACTCAATTCATGTTTTTAATCCCTTTGTAAATTAACATTTTTATGGGCTATGCATTCTGGGTTTTAAATAGCTAGTTTAAAATGAACCTTCAGAACCACACCCATTTTTAAGTTGGGAGCTGCATACACAGCAAAGATTTCTTGCTGAATAGCCAATTTGATGTGCTTGTCATAACTACTAAACTATCCAGACATGGTCCATTTATTCCAGTCAACATAATGTCTGAACTGTGTTGAAGAAATTGGATCAATAGATCTTAACCGTTGACCTGCAAATGGTCATTCTAGACAGTTGTGGAAAATCAACCAGTCCAGTTGCCTGAAAAAATAACATTGGCAAACAAATTATTTTATCAGTCATCTTTGTTTTTAGTGGAAAATTGCATGGTTTCAATTTAGAAAGGGATATGGTCCACTAACCTATAGTGACCAATATCTGAAAATTGTGAAATGTGTTATACCACAAAACTGATAGGATGTAGTTGATAGGATGCAGAAGTTCAAATAAATGCAATTTTTAACTAAAAAGAAATTGATACACATTCCTGTTTGTTTAAAACAATAATAGTAATGATGTACTGAGTGATTTTAGCAATATCATAAAGGATGGGATTTGGGAAATACTATGTTATAAGGTACTATACTACTTATGAAGTGGTTTAGTGTTATTTTAAGGTGGACTGAGATTAGATATAAATGTACATTATAAACTATAGAGTAACCTGTAAATTTATAAGATGTATAATTTTTATGCTAGAGAGGAGATAAAGTAGAATTATATCAAATCCTCAATTAAAACCAGAGTAAGCAAGAAAAAAAGAAAGAACAAACGCAATGGGTAGGAAACAGTTACAAACATGGTAGATACTAATTTGATTATATCAATAATCACTTTAAGTATTAATGGTTTAAAAACACCAATTGCAAGACAGAGATTGCAAAAGTGATTAAAGAAACAAGATACTACTCTATATGTTAATAAGAAACTGATTCTAAATATAAAGATTCAGGTAGGTTAAAAGTCAGGAGAGGGAGCAACCCAAGTGTCCATCAGTGGAGATATGGATAAACAAAATGTGGTATATACATATGGGGAAATATTATTCAGCCTTAAAAAGAGTGGAAATTCTGACATGTGCTGCAGCATGGATTATCCTTGACATTATTCTTTTTTATTATTATTGTTTCAGAATATTACAGGTGTACAAATGCTTTGTTCACATAAATTGCCTTTGCACCACCCAAGTAACCATGGCATTATTCTAATTGAAATAATCCAGCCACAAAAGGACAAATATGGTATGGTATGATTCCATTTATATGAAATACCTAGAGTGGTCTTATTCATAGAGACAAATGGTAGAATGGTGGTTGCCAGGTCTAGGGAGAGAGAGGAATGAAGAGTTAGTATTCATTTTTTAATTTTTTTATTATTATTTTTATTTCAGGGTATTATGAGGGTACAAACATTTTGGTTACATTTTATGTTTTTGCCTCACCCAAGCCAGGATTAGAGGCATGCCCCTCCCTCTACAATGTTCACCATGGCCATTAGTTGTGAGTTAGTATTTAATGGCTACAATGTTTCAGCTGGGAAAGATGAAAAAATTTTGGAGACTGACAGAGGTGATGGTTGCACAACAAAGTGAATATACTTATGTACTTAGTGCCACAAAACTATACAATTAAAATGGTTAAAGTGTTAAATTTCATTTTATATATATAAAATATTCACAAAATTACAAAAAAATAGTAAAAAGCTGAAGTAGCTATATTAATTTCAGACAAAGCTGACTTCAGACAAGAAAGATTATGAGAGATCAAGAGGGACATTACATGACAATAAAGAGGTCAATTCTCCAAGAAGACATACAATCCTAAACATATACAAGCCTGATTATAGAGAGTCAAAAGACATGAGGCAAATAGATAACCTACAGAATGGGAGAAAATATTTGCTCTCTACACCTCTAATAAAGGTCTGATAACAAGAATCTACCTACAACTCAAAAGAATTAACAAGAAAAAAATCAAACAACCCCATCAATAAATAGGCAACAGAAATGAACAGAAACTTTTCCAAAGAAGACAGAATAATGGTTAGAAAACATATAAAAAATTGTTCAACATCTCTAATCATTAGAGAAATGCAAATCAAAACCACAATGAGATACCGCATAACCCCAGTGAGATCGGCCTCTATCAAAAAATCCCAAAACAACAAATGCTGGTGAGGATGTGGAGAGACAGGAACACTCTTACACCGCTGGTGGGACTGCAAATTAGTGCAACTTCTGTGGAAAAGAATTTGGCGATTCCTCAAAGAGCTAAAAATAGAATTACCATTCCATCCAGCAATAGCATTATTAGGCATCTACCCAAAAAAGCATAAGATATTCTGTTATAAAGACATCTGCACCCGAATGTTTATGGCAGCACAATTCACTATTGCTAGGTCGTGGAAACAACCCAAGTGCCCGTCAATTCATGAGTGGATTGTTAAAATTTGGTACATGTTCACAATGGAATATTACTCAATTTTAAGAAATGACAGTGAGTTAGCACCGTTTATATTATCCTGTATTAAGCTTGAACCCATTATTCGAAGTGAGGTGACACAAGACCCGAAGAATGGGCCCCACTTGTACTCGCCATCAAACTGGTATTGACTGATTAACACTATGGTGCTCAAATGGTGGGAGCAATCACTAGCGAATTGGGTGGTCGGGGATAAACGCACGTCTGAGCGACATGGTGGGCACTGTGGGATATGCTTGAAAAGTAGTTGGGGAGCGGAATTAGGAGTCTCAATAGGGGAAAGGAATTCCTCTAAAACTGATTTATGTGATTAACTGTACACCTTGGTAAATTCACTGAAAATCATTTAATTGTACACTTAAAATGGAGTATTGGTTGTACGTAGGTGCAGTTGGAGTACTATGTATGTACTCTATGGACTACTTTGACAGAGTAGGTTTTTGAATGTAACAAGATAAGTCAACTTGAGTTGTAATATATTTTGGGAAATCAGCTAACTACAAATTGTGACTGTAAACATTGTACTGTAAATGTTTTGTAGTTTTCCCCCAATAAAATTTTTGGAAAAAAAAGGGGGTGGGAAAGCAGAATCTTTCTATATCAAAGTATTATATGGAAAATGGGTAAGTTAATCCATCTCCAAATTATTTGCATCACATAGATATTATTTTCCTAGTGAAAAAGGGAAAAATTAAGAGCTTTGAACCCAGACAGAACTGGCTTTGAGTCCCAAGTCTGTTACAAGCCAGCTGCAGGACACCAGATAAGTTATTTCACTTCTCCCAGCCTTGATTTGTTCATACATAAAATGAATACAATAACACCTAACTTGCAATGTTACAGAAAGGATCAAATATAGTATATGCAAAGCCTCCATCACAATTTCTAGCACCATGGTTGATATTCCATAAGTGGCCGTTGGAATATTAGTGGTAATAATATAGAACTGGCCTCAATGAAAAAGGAATTTGTATAAATTGAGATTCACGACTACAAGTAACCTCATTACATATAATGATAATCCTTGAATATAATGGAGGATTGTTGATAAAAGTAAGAACTTTGAAGACTGCATTTGGCAGAAAGACTATATAGACCCATGTACACTTTGGCTGGCATGTCAGGGATAATCTATCTGCCAGTGACCAAAGTCTGTTAGGACAGCAGTCCCCAACGTTTTTGGCACCAGGGACCAGTTTCATGGAAGACAATTTTTCCATGGACAAAGGGAGGCAGTGTAGGGGGCAGCAGAGTTCTGTGGCCCAGTCCCTAACAGGCCACTGACCAGTATCAGTCCACAGCCCAGGGGTTGGGAACCACAGTGTTAGGAAATGAGTAACTATAAACATCATTGTGTGAGAACAAGGGAATAAGTTTTTCCCAAGAAAGGCTGCAACTGCACAATTTCAAGCTGACATTTTATTTCACCTAAAAGAAATAATTGTGCTTAATAAGGTAGTTATCGCTAGAGAGTGAGGATCTGGAAACCAAACTTCTATCATCTGATGCATAACAATTATAAGCAAGATCTGTTCAGGGTTGAGGAGGTCATAAAGAGACCAAAAACCACTTTTCCAAAATGTGTTATGATCCCAACAAATGAATTTAAGTATTGATACCTTAAACTTCATTGAAGTTAGATTTAGGGTTTATTCTTGTAACAGGTGTGTATACTCATTATTTCCATTTTTCCTTTTCTTTTTGTGGTTATAAATCAAGTTTGTCTGTTTTTTGTTTTATTTTGTTACACAGATTATGAGAAAACAGTTGTGGCTAGCTCTCACCTCTCTAGAAGTAACAGACAGATTACTTCTGTCCTGGTAGATTTAATTCATGAAGACAACCAAATACAACTAAAACATTTACTCTGCTGTATATGATCATTTGGTTATTTTAGAGAAGCAAATTATCCTGATAAAAGCTAAATCGCCAGTTACAGTACTTAACATGGGCTCAGTCTTTGTTTCCAAGGCTAACTTGATAGACACTCTTCTCTCCTACTAGAAAACTAAATAATGATTTCAAGTTTGCAAATAAATATGGAAACACAGCCCTACAAGCCCAAGGCCAATTAACATTTTCCCAACATCAAATGAGAGGAACAAGCCAAAAGTTCATAGATTTCTATGAGCAAGAAAGGTTGGTGTGCAAAGCTGATTTATTGGGGGGAGGGGGTGGAATGTGAGACACTTTAAAAATGTACCTCCTTTTATTCCTGAGCCTTTGCGATGGACTTAATTATATTTAAGGTAGATGAGGATACGGCCCCGCCCCCATCTACTATGTATTTGTTCATATCAAGCAACCATGTGTCATCCTAGAAGGTACAACAGTAATCTGAGAAGTAAATATTAATATTTGTGTCAACTCACTTGTCGGCCATCAGGAAGGACAAAAAAAATAAAATCAGCGTCTTGACTGAATTAAACTTGTTTGGGATTTTGTTATTTTATGAAATTCAGATACTCTGATCTGTGAATGTTCTGAATTGCTTGGCATGGTGTAAAACAATGTAAGAAAAATCATCCTTCAGCCCTGAGTGAGAGATGATTTACATAGTTAATCCCTACAAGACAGACACAGGGAAGGGACTGCCACACACGTGGATGGAATTTGAAGATCCTCAATTAGGTGCCTGACTTGGCTATTAGATGCATCTGGACTCTGGGCATGTTTTTTTCATCTGCTTTATCCTTATATGTAAACTAGGAGACAGACTCACTGGATAAAACCTAAAATTGCTTCTAACTATATGACTCTGATTAGTGGAGGAGGGGAGAAGGAAAGACAGCCATGTTACACATGTAGCATAACTACAAATTCCATACAAAAATGCAGTACCACTTGTAAATAGAACCATTATAAAATAATAGTTAATATCTTCCCAAATGCTTAATTTTCACTGTGAAACCATGAAATTAATAAACAATAATTTATATTAAATTGATGGAAAGTCCATGGAAGTTCAATTTTTAAATATGTTTAGTCTATTTTTATTTTTAGTTTACCTTAGTTGTTTTTTTACTCATTTGGAAAACTCAGATAAGTAACAGTATTTTATTAACATTATGGTATCTTCAGTTTCCATCATGCAGGACAAATCAGAAATTATTCAGATAAAGTTTCTGCATTTAATAAATAACAAATACATTGTAATACTGTCCTATTTGTGGATTCATGCATCACTCTGTGAATAAGGTGGTGATACATCCTACGTGAATGCTAAGACACACCTCGGTCATTAATTTTGTTTAGAATCCTGCTCTGGCATTCCTGTGGCAGCGACTTCTTTACCAGGCCAGATCCGTAGGGTGACTTTTGGAGCCCAGCCTAGAGGCCATTCTTTCTGCATTCCCAAGGATTCTGTGAGCTAGTATCCCTTAAAAGATACCTTTCTGCTTAAATTAGCTAAAGCAAATTCTGTTGCCTACAACTAAGAACCTAACAGTTCACATTTTCTTAACATTCACAACAAGTGCACGAGGAGGTCTTATTATCCTCATCTTATATGTAAGGAAACAGAAGCTCTGAAGCTAAATAACTTGTTGAAGATTTTCCAGTGAATAAGTGGCAAAGTCCAGATCTGAAGCTAGGACTACCTTACTCCCAAACCCATGTCATTTCTACATTATCATAACAGTTTCCCAAAGACAGAGAAATGAATGGCCCTCCATAGTTTCCATAAAAGCATTAGCATCTGCAAACAGAGGAGTTTCCACAATGAATCATAAAATAAACTCTAAATTTGAGTACATAATACTAGATGTGAATCATTCTCATGGGAGAGCATCAAAAGTAGAAAGTTGCCCAAAATCCATTCCAAAGACAGGAAAGGATGAGTTCCTGGAGCCTGTGGGCCAACCTAGCTGTCCAACCCTTCTTTCTGTGATTATTTGCAAATTTAACAACCAACCTCAACAATAATCTCTATAGCCTCATAAATAAATTTAATTCCACAATGTAAACCTAGTTTCACATCACTCAGCTCATGTTGCTCCATATATTGAATTTCATCATCTCATGAAGGTAAAGTTCTTGCTTAGGAATGACGGAGGCAATTTAACCACCTGCCTTAGACCTTTCAACTTGAAGATCAATTTTATTAGGTGGACTCACTAGACAGTGGCCAAGATTATGCATGTCCAAGACCATTTGTCCACAGTTAAAAGTGGAATCTATAGCAGGATTAGAAAATAAGTGATATGGTATGATCATTACTCCCTCTTAAGTCCAAGGAAACATGATCGCTACTGGACTGTGGCCTAGAATTATTCTCAAAACAGTGCCCCAGAGAGCCTCTGTCAATCAGTCAGAGTCAGTATTTGAGTTAAAACCAAACTGCAAACCCACATGTATAGTCTTCACCCTGGTAAACCAGCAAGAAAACGCACGGCCAGTGAATCTCATTGCAGCCATTTTGTACCTACCATAACTAGTTTTCTGAAAAAGTGCCAAAGAATGACTTAGGCTCCTGGGGAAAGACAGCTTACCCTCTGACCTCCACACTTCAAACCTGACTTCACACCAGTTTAAAACACTTAATGGCGCTCTTCCATTCATACAATGTTCTTCTGGATGTTCGTTTCTGTCCTCAGTTCCATCTCTAGCACAGCTGACAAATGCTGCATGGACTCACAGCTGTATCCCAAGAGGAGCCCCATACTTTTTAAGCTGCTTTGCTTTGTGACCTGACCTCCAGGCAGGCTGCATACTTCAGTGCTCTGACAGCTCGGTCATGTCTTTTGTCCCAGGCACACAGATACAGCAGGGTAGGGAAAGTTCACATTGAACGCTCAGGTTTCAAAATGTAAATAAATGGCTCACACCAGAGCCCCAGTGCACTTAAGTTGGGAAGACAAAACCTCCCAAAGAAAAGAGTGGCCCGAAGGGGACTTTTCAGAGCTCTCTGCAAGAGTGGCTATGATGGCTGCACCTGCAGGGCTGAATTACGCAGATCTACTTCCAGTAGAAGACCAGATACCCTGCACCGGGTAGGACATGTCCACATTCTTATTTTCCATTCCTTCCTGACCTGAGCCTAAAATATCTTTCCAATATATATTTTTTCCTACTTTTCCTTATTGCTTTTTACCTTTATTTTGCTTTCCTTTATCCCTCTTGTCTCTCTCTAATACACTTTGTGCTTCTTAGTCCTCCCGCCTTTTCTGATATTTCCTGGTTCTGCAGCTCTTGTATTTCCTCCACTTGGAGCCTTTTGTTTTCTCTCAGTTTTCCAAAGAACTTTCACAGCTGGTCCCATCTGTCTCCTCTAAATGATCTTCCTCCTCTTTAACTATACTCATTTCCTCTCTGATTCCACCTGCATTTAATAGGCTGGACCCTACAATCTCCACACCCTAAATCCTACTAACAAATATGGGTTTGAAGATAAGGGCAGCCAGGAGCCCTGAATTCTATCACCCTTTAAACACCAGCCACAGATAATAGATTCACTAATGTGTTACCACCCTTTATGCTTTTCCTATAGTTATCTGATTTTTTTTATTTTACTTTTTGATATTCAACTCATTTTAAACTTTCATAATTTTACAACACTAATAATGCATGTTCATTGTAGAAAAATTAGTAACAACAGATAAGTAGAAAGATAAAAATAAAGTCCTCTGCAATTCTACTCTTGGGTAGAGTAGAATCAGAGAATACCCATGTTCCATGACTGACTTGAACACTGTTTTAAAGATTCACAGATGATTGAGAAAGATATTATCCTTGCTCCTGAAAAGACTATATCCAGTGAGGAAGAAAGTTAAATGAGCAAATATAATGCAGCATATTTAGAAAAGAACAAGACTCAACAGGAGCAAGAGCAAATGATTCCCACTGTGGAAAAGCCTCCTGGAGAACATATCATCCCAAAAGATGAGTAAAAATTGGATAGACACAAAACATGGAAAGGAAACATCCCATAGTAAGTCCATAAAGATAGAGAGAGGCTGGCACATTCAAAGAACCAAAAAGAGTTCAATATGGCTAAAAGTAAGGGGAAACGGTGGTCAACAGGCCCAGAGAGCTAAGGGGGCCGGAGGACAAAGGGCCTTGTAAGCCATTCGAAGAAGTTTCTATGAAGACAAAGGGAACATCGAAGGATATTGAGGAAGTGAACAACATGATCTGATTTATACTTTTAATAGAATTAGAAGTCTAATGATAGAATCACACTATACAGTAAGTGCCACCCTTATAATCAGAACTTAGGAAAAAAGAAAGAAAGAAATAAGAAGAAAGGAAGGAAAAAAGGAAGGAGAGACTGGGGAGGAAAGAGAAGAAGGGAAAGAAGGGAGGTAGGGAGAAAGGAAGAAAGGAAAGGAAAAAGAGATGGGAGGGAAGGGGAGGAATGAGAAAATGTAGGTAGATAGTAACAGAGCCAGGATACGATCTCAGGTAGTCAACTATACCCTCTCTTATGATACCTGTTACATTCTTTATCAAGTCCCAACCACTCTGGAAACTCAGGCAAATATGTTTTGTATGTGAACTATCCATTCTCCTTATTATGATGGAGTTAGCTCTTTGCTCTGGACTTGAGGAGTGGCTGGTGTCCCTGGTTGAGGAACTCGGTGAGCTGAAAGTGCAGTGTATATGAGGAAAGGCTTTATAAAGGACCCTCCACAGGCATTCTCAGGATCTGGGACCAGAAATGACAACATGAAGTTATCCAGGGTGTTGTTCTGACTGTCACAAAATCTCAAATGATTATTCAATCTTATGCCTTCATTTCTCTGTGTAGCTCTTATCAAAGCATGTTTTTAAATATTATTATTGTCAAAAGTTGGTCCAGATCCTAAAATATGACTTCCCCACTCTAGACTACACCTTTTCTATTACTCACTGACACCAGGACAATTTGCTCATTAAAGCAATGCAGTCAATATAATTGTATGGACTTGAGCCTTCAGATTAGACAAGTATTTCTTAAGTTGTTTTAATGATAACTCAGAAAAAGTAGTATATTTCATACTGAAATCTAGGACAAACATAAATATCTATAATTGAAACAAAAGTTTGAAGAAACAATAGTTATGACTACAGCATGTGATACAGGCTTCCATTTTCTTTCCATTCTAATCTATTCTATTCATATTTATTCTATTATATTTGATGCTGAATTGGTGCAATCATTCTGGAGAACTCTTTGGCAGGATCTACTAAAGCTGAACATACCGTATCCTAGGACCCAACATTTTACTCTTAGCCACATACTCAAGAGAAATGAGTGCGTGTATCCACCACTGGACTCTTTTTTAGAATGTTTACAGAAGTGATATGAACAGAAACAATGTTCATAAGGCCAAATAATTGGAAACTACTCAAAGCCTTGTCAACAGTTGAATAGATAAATGTTGGTATAGTCACACAATGGAGCACTACAATTGTTTGCTGTAATATGAATGAATCCCATGCAAAATGTTAGACACAAAGGAGTTCATACCGTATAATTCTATTTATATAAAGTTCGAAAGCAGCCAAAACTAGTCTATCCTTTTAGAAGTTGGGCCAGTGAGTTATTTTTGGAGGGATGGTGATTTAAAGGATTCATGAGGAGGGCTTTAAGGGAGCTAGCACTTCTTGATCTGGATGCTGGTTACACGGGTGTGTTCAATTTGTGAAAATATATCGAACTATATATGCACTTTTCTGTATGTATATTATACTTTGATAAAAGGTTAAGAAAAAAAGATACTGGTCACAAGCTATTAAATTAGATTCTTCTACTCACTAATCATTTGCAACCTGCAATTTGAAATATATTACATTAGATATTAAACACACCGAGGAAAGACATACTATGACATAGAAAAATATTTAAATTTTATTTACAACAATGAAATAGGCAGCTCAGGAGTCTTATTTGGGAGATATTAGACACCACCAAAATAAAAGAAATCCAGAAAATAATGAAACAGCTAAAACTAAGAATATACTGTCCCTTCATACTTGATTTTTAATAACTTTACAGCTGTTTTCGATTCAAAATTTTATTGAATCTTTCATATTAATCTATACTTGCTGCCAATCACTTTGTTAAGAAACATGCAATTTTGAATATGCTTACCCAGATTTTTCCATAGTGTCCAAGCCACCAGTCTCCTCCTACTGAAATAGCCAGGAGCAGCTTACTGGTAAAGAAAATGCTCCCTAAAGCTCCCCTTTATGGCTGTATCTTTTCAACTGGCCTTTCCTATGGGAATCTGTTTTTCCCATTGGGTCTTCCATCTGTCAAAAGTGTCCTCAAAATCTCCAACCTGCTCCAGCCCGTTCTGGAGGTGAGAAGAGATGCCACTGATCATGTCGGATTGCAATCAGCATTTACACATTCATGAGTGAGTGTGGTGCCCAGTATTTTAAAGAGACCCAGATGTATTTCTCTTCATGATCTCTCCATTATCTTTCTCAAGCAAAATATTGTTCACAAGCTACATTGCATATGATTTTTATTTTCCAAACAGCAAATTGTTACACACATATACAGGGCAGATGTCTTCCAGGACATTTCTTGGCTGACATCTTTATTCCGTGATTCCATGATAGTTTTCTTCAAATTCTACAAAGTGGTAAAATCTCCAAATGCAGGCGGTCCAACTATCTTGGGAAAGTGTTTTCCACTCTAGCTGGCCTGCAAGTGTCAATCCACCAGGGGCCACAGATGCCATTGCTTAGATGGAGGCCCTCCAATGCATCATTGTGGAACAGATAAAGGTCTTTGGGGCTTTACAACCTCTTCTGAGACCTAGATTGCATCAGTTTCCAAAAATGTCTGACTTCGTTGGGCCGTCCAAAATATCTGCCCAAGTCCCCCTTACCCTTCACATCTGTCTAAACACAGGGGCAAAAGATATGTTGAGCATGATGAAGCCAAGAGTCAGTGCAACACTCCAAGTGCAAACTTAGAGTCAATAGTGAGAATTACATAAAACAAGCTCAACCTGCTTTCTACAAAAGCAGAATTTAAATTTTCCGTCCTCTAAAACTACACTTGAAAAATGAAATCTTTCCATATGGCTTTATTTTCTTCTATATAAAACAGTTAGCCTGAATTTTGCTTTTTTTCAAAAAAAAAAAAATAGAGTTCTATGTACTAGTGCTGACATATACACTAAAGTCATCTGGAAAAAATACAAGCTACTATAACAAATGCCAAATGCCAAAAGTAGCCACTCTCCTTCTACTGAAACAAGTAGATTGAAAGGGAAATGTATATAGCTGACAGTGAACAGAGAACATTGATCTCTTATTGTCAAATATACCATACCCAATGTGAGGGTTGAGAAGTTCTGAAACATTATATTTTGCACACAAAACTTCAAACCTTTAAATGAACCTATTTCAAAAGCTTCTTACAGCCAAGGATGAAATTATTCACACCAGACTAAGTGTTTACATGAGATATTCCTCTTTAATTCTTTAGAGGAAAAAAAAAAAAGCTATTCCTCAGTGGAGAAGAATGCTTTTACACAAAGTTTTGAATCTCAAATGGAGAAAATCAGCATATTCCATAAAAAGAACATTTAGCACCTAATGTTCAAAAGGCTGTGCCTGGACTCCCCCTTTTATGAGTGCACAGTTGTATCAGAGCCCAGATATTTAAGATTATAGTAAACTTGTAGAAGAACCACATTTCCTTTTGGAATACAATACAACTGCAAACAAAAAAAATTGTCATATTTCCTCCACTTATCTGCCAAATGGCCATATCCCCACACCAGTAAGAGAATCCAGAGACCACCAGGAAAGGGGGCAGGGGTAAAATCAGAGTAATCAAACCCTTCTCCATTTGCCATAGAATAAATGCAAAAAGAAAGAAAAGGAGAAGTGTTTCTAAGGCCAAAGGTCATATTTTCAAACATATAGGTTTGTTTCTTTTTTTAATTTTAATGTTCTTTTTTTAATTTTATTTTTAATTTTGCTAAGAAGCAGGGCTTTAGTTTTGCTATAACATAGAAAGCATTTTGCAGAGGACCCAAACTGTACATGGCTTTTAAAAATGCTTCATAGGCTCATGAGCACAATTCCCACAGTCTCAGCTCTTTCCCATCACAAACTGATTCCATTTCCTTCCATTTGCCACCAAATTCTGCTTCTCTCCATTGCCACCATTTCTTCTACTTTGTTTTGTCTTTCTCATCGGTAAACTCGACACCCTGGTAATTCAATCTCCTGTTCAATGTCATGGTTGAATCAAATCGCTGTCACTCAAAATATAACCTGCGGCTTGAACTATGGTATGGCTGAGTGATCAGGGCAAATATCCACAAATCTGGAATTTCTGGGTTTTCAGCCACTGAGTTTCTAAGTGGCTTTAAATAAGATCTTTCTTCCTCCTCATGAGAGCAGCTCAAATCCTGTTTGTACTGACTGGGACTCTGCAGGTCAGACACCTCAAGCGAGGAGAACTCCACCTGCAAGTGGGCTCTCTGTGGGTTACATAGGGAATTGGTAGTCGTGGGATTTAAGCAGCAAATTGGTGACAGCAGTATTGACCTCACAAGATGGAGGTGGGAATTAGCAAATAATGGGAAAGCTTAACAAAATGTCACTTTCACACCGGGTAGAAATTGGAAAAGACCAAAAGGGAGACCTGTTTAAAGATGTCTTTACTCATGTAGTATAAATAATCAGGTTTCCCAGAGAAAATCATTTCCATTCCCACCACTAGCTCTACTTAAGTTTGAAGGCCAATAAAAACATAGTGCTGGTTTACAAGGGTTACATGAAATGAAGGAAGATGGTGAATCTTTCTTAAGTTCAGAAGTTTAAAGGGAAAATCCTAAGGATGGGAAATGACACATTGTATTGACACTGAATTTTTTTTAATAGTTCAAGACATGAACCAGGACCAAGATATTATACAAATGTTAGTAGACAAAGAGTAGAAACCTTTGTAAGGATGGGGGAACATCTGGAGGAACAGGGCTTGTTCATGAATTGGAAGTTACAAACACATGAACGCACAATTGACTGCAGCCAACTAACCTGCTGGACATTTGTTGTGCACTGTGACAGGAGTGTTGAAAGGAACCCAGAGGAGTTGACATTGGTATTGGAAAACCATCTGACAGGACGCAGAGCTAAGATACCCTACTCAGAGATCAGAGACCTTTGCCTAGCAAACTCACTCCAAAGGAGAAAGGGGGCAAGCAGATAGCTCTTAGCTGAGTTCTATCACAAGCTAGGCACTCCATAAATCTTTGTAGAATGGAATTGTTGACAGAAACCATGCTCAGATGGAAGAACTGGGATTTTTCAAATTAGAAGAGCTGCCTTGATGAGTTTTACTGCTCAAACAGAGAGTGGTTTGGGAAGGAAGGAACTCCAGAACTAAATAGTCTCTGTTGCAACTAATTGTAAAATTAAAGGGAAAGCAAATAGCAAGAGAGCAGACGATCAAAATCAAATGGATGTGCACCACTTAAGTAATTGGGTCAGGGGATAGTAAATGCAGTTCAATTTAGGATAATGTTCAATAAATTGCTTTAAGAAATAACCCAGGGAATACAGCTTAAATGGAACAACCATGTAGGAGATTGATCTGAAAGTCACAATAAAGAAAATCATTGAAACTAACCGCCAGAGCATTCCCAACATGAGTAAAAAGGCCATGGCTATCCTAACAGCAAAAATGCAAATAGACCGGCTCAGCCCGCAGAGCAGCTGTCCTCATTCATGTGCTTTCTGCTCTTCCCGTGCTAGTGAAAAGTTAATCATTTTCCAAGCAGCTCTCCAAACTTAATATATTTCAAGATTATTACAGGCTTCCTCTAATTTCCCTCCAAATTTCATTTTTTGCTTGGAAAAGTTGACAGTTACATTCATAGATAGAATGGACACGTTACGAATGTTACTACCCACTTGTCAGGTTCTTCAATGGACCACCAGGAGTTGTAGTCCCCAAATCGGTTTGTCACAGCTAATGGGCTTTCCCCTAAAGAAGGTGGGATATGGCACAAAGACAACGCCAGCCCTACAGGTAAAACTAAAAGTAAACTAAGCTCACACTTTCCCCAGGAACAGAGAAAGTTGGAAATGACTTGACCGACATTTGTCTATTTAAATTTAACTGGATTCCTTTAGTTATGAATAAGAAACACTGGGATAGTGGTTAATTTCAACGGACACTCACTGAGCCATACGCCAGGCGCTGCACTGAACGTGGGGATTCCACAATGAGTGAGTTGCCCTCCTACCTTCTGGAAGCCCAGTCAATGAGGGGACAATTACAACACAACGTACAGGGCAAGAACCACTTATGCTATGTGTAAGGCTAGCTATGTGTACATGCTATGTGTACATGCTATGTACATGTTCTCTGCACACCTGGTCTGGACATAAATTTGGAATAAGTTTTCGAAACCACAGAAGTTTTTTTAAAAGGAAATATTTTATTGCTGTCTTTAAGGTCCAACTGAAGGAAGGATGGGATGATGAATTCCAATTATTTTGCTAAACAAAAATGGTCTGTTCTTGCCAGTGAGACGGCAGCTTAAGCAATAATATTCTAGCCAACTTCCTTTCTCAGTTCAGTTTGTCCCTTTTTGCTCCAACCTTGGAGGAGTTTACTCTCCCAGACGGCTGGGATTCACCTGAATTCCTACAAGGAGCAGGACTCACCCAAACAGACTAGTTAAGTGTCTGGATTTCACCAATTCAAGGAAAACATTTTAAGGGGAGGCAGCATGGACGTTGGAGTGTGAGACAGGTGGGTTTGGATCCTGCTCCATGGGAACAGCTGTTACATAGCCTCTCTGGCCCTCAACCTCCTCATCCATGTAATGGGAATAATAATGCCTGACTGTTGGGTTGTTCCTTACGTGGAGTGAGGTAATATGTGAGACACAGTGCCTAGCATATAGCAATAATAAGACAGCCTACTCCACACCACTATCCTGTCAAATGCTGGGAGAAATAACTTCACTACATTTCGTTCTTCTACCTAGCATGTCTCTGATGTGCAGTGGGCGATGGAAATGGCCCCAGTTTGACAGTGAATTCCAAGAGATCCCTAAGTTGGTATCTTGGGAGGAAAAACATGGAGGGCCTACGATGGAGAAGCTACCCCTCCTTCCAGGAAATGCTTTCAGAATCACCCTTCTCAAAACAGTCTTGGAAAAGAAACTCTCGGTGTGGCAAACAAGAATCGTATCCTAGCCACAGTGAAAGAACTGGAAATGGTAGAATTTGGCCACACAGTGGGAATGAAGCAGGAAAGGGGGAGGAAGGGTAATACTACAGAAGAGAGGTTGAATAACAAGCCAAAGACATACGGCATTCCAGAAGTAAAACCTGAGCGTGGTACACCTCAAGTCCAGCACTGCGCTCCATTGTGGCATGAAATGGGTTTGCCTTTGCATTTTCAGAGCCTTGACACCCAGTGTCCAGCACCACCTACAACCTGCAACCCCCGGGATAGCTAGCAGTGCTTAATCATAGTATGCACTTAGTAAGTGCTTATAAATAAATAATCTGAAGAAAGATCAAACTAAAAGCATGCAGTAGCTTAGAATCTTCACTTTAACCAAAACCTAATAAAAATATACATATCAAAAAAAAGAGATAGCTTGTTCTGAAGTAGGAAAAAATGAGATGTTTTGTTCCAAACTAGCAAAAACATTCAAGTAAGCTCCTTCATTTCTACCCAATCATTATCTCACAATATTTTTTCCTGACTTTTGTCTTATCCAAGACAATTTGCTATTCATTCTCAAAAGCACCTCTCCAAATAAAATAGATTTCATCATGGTTCAAACTTACAACATTTTTTAGTAAAGAAACACCAGATAAACACTAGAAGAGCTAATACTTTGGTGCCAAACAACCAAACAGATGTGATTTCTACCACTTCCTACCTTTCCAAAAGACATGATTAATGAAGAATTATGGGAATATTCTAATTCTTGTTGAAAAGCTTGATCGATTTATTGGTGCTTGCAGCCAAACAATAACCAGGTCCACATTTCAAATCACTGCAGATGACCCAGAATCTGGGGCTCATCATGACTCTATACTTTGCTACAAGACTGGTGCCAAGAAAATTTCCTTCCAGCTCAGTAATCCTACTTCCTTTCTGGATAAGTTCTACATAGCTTTCCCTTTGCTCCTGCCTTGGGGATAAGATTCTTTGCAGCAGTCTTGTTAAATGACTTCTGTCTTTGGAAGATTCCTTAGATAAAGTTACACCATGTCTCTGATCCCCACCCTTGGAACAGTTTCCACTTTCCACCCAAACAATATCTTCCACAGAAGTCTCAGCACAGCATCAATCCCCCCAGGAAGCCATCACTGTTCCTTTTGTCCCAAGACTGGGTTAGGTTCTCCTGCCCTGTGTTCTTATAGTACTCTATGTCTCCCCAGTACATCTTCACACCTGATCATTAATTTCTGTTGAATTGTCTATCATTCCAACTGAACTGAAAGACCACGAGGAAAACATCATACTGTCACTACTTGGTAGTTGTTAAGCAAACCTTCCAAAATTTTATCAGCCTTGTAGTCCAAATATCATTTTTTCGCATGAGGGAAACGACAGCAATTTTACTTAAGCTAATTGTCTCCTGATATCCATTCTAACTTTTATTATTTTTTATAGTTGAACCCCAGAAATTTAAACACAGAACATGACCACACAGCTAGGGATGTCTCTAGGTTTTTTGTTTGTTTGTTTGTTTGTTTTGCAGGTAGGCTCTGGCCAAGTTGGTGTGAGTTGAAGAGATATATATGTGCAACTTCCAGGTTGTGTCACTAAAAAGGAAGCTTCTTCTCTAAATATTCTTTTACCCTTCTTAAAGTCTGGAAAGCAAACACAGTGATGGTAAGTCAGCTTCAGCTGAGGAGATGAGGACAACAACCTAAGGGATGGCAGAACAAGATATAAGAAACCTAGCTCCGGGTAACCTTAGAGAACAGAACCACCTGCCCAGCCAGGACTGCTCATCTACCTCTAGACTGTTACAGCAGAAAGAATCAAATTTATCTCTTGTTTATGCCTCTGAATTTTGGGGTGCTCTCTTGCTTATATTTTTAATTTTTTTAGCATGTTAACTTAAACCTTAACTAACACCATATCAATTGCAAATTTCAATAACTTAATTTTGCTTACAGAGGAGACATTTTTGAAGTTTCCTATTCAAGTATACAAGCATTCATTATTATTACCACCATTTATACAGGAAACTCACAATCATTTACTATTCATGTAGCTACTATCCAGCAGCAATAAATAATGTAGTAGAGTAGAACTATGTTTACTGATCGCACTAGAGTAAATGCTTGTTTACTTAACTGATGGTTGCTGTCTTAATTCGGAGTTGGTAAAAAAAAATGTTATGCTACGTGGTACAAACTGGTAAAGTGACCAATTGTCCCTCTCAACATTATTTTGGAGCATGAAGAGTCCTTCATGTAAATAGTGTATTCAATAGGTCTAAAACATTGTACATTATGCATCCATCCCTAAGAACTTGTGAGACTACAACCAGAGGAATACTACTGATTTTCATGGGGTGCTCACGGGATCAGCCTTGGGCCTTTGCACACTTTACGCAGGCATGCTTTGTATGTCTGGGTGTTTTAGAAAGCCAATATTTTGCAGTTAAAAATAGACTGCAGGGGACATCACAACAGACTTGGTCCTTCTTGTTCCTTTTCATAGTACTGAAACCTTCAAGTCAGAGAGAATACTCACAATGGCTGGTAAGTGTTGTCTCAGCTTTCAAAGTTCCTAAAGCCACATTTAGTCTGTCATGACCCATGGACTCAACCTGTGCCATGACCAATTTTCTGCAGACTCAGTGGTTTGCAGAGTTCTCCAGGTGTTTCAGGCAGGCCAGGTAGAAACAAAACAAATTCCCTTAAAAATGCAAAATCTGCTACCTATAGTGCCCTGGAGGAGATGGAGAGCCTCTCCTTTGTGAACAGGTTTTTCCTGCTTTTAACCCATTCATGCTTCCAGTTACACCCAGAATGGATACCACCTTCCCATCAGGACTCATCTACATGTATAACTACGTCGCTTCCTTTGGGTGTGACATTTTTAAGCAAATGTCATCTTCACAGAGAGGCCTACTCTACCCATATGAGCTAAAATTCCAAGTTTCCCTGACACTTCCTATTCCTATAGTACTATCCAATGTGCTCCACATTTTACTGATTTCTCTATCTCTCCTACTAGAATGTAAGCTCCATGAGAACAGGGAAGTGTGTCTTTTTTGCTTCATGTTATATTCCTAATGCCTAGAATAGTACCTGGCACAGAAGGAAGAAAGGATTTCAGGAAATACTTATTAAATCAATGAATGAAAGGGGGCCCTTTGTAAATTTTGTAGTGACTATCTTGGCAATGCATGTGGTTACGCTGGTGCCTGCTCATAAGATCTGGTGATGCCAGGCACGTCAACTCTCAGGAGCAAAGTCCCTCACTTGATTTGGGGTTTTGGGTTTTCTTTCATTCATAAACACAGGTCAAGGAATCAGTATGTAAGATGTTATTGAGGGTGATGGAAAGCCTCAACCCAAATGCCCTTAAACCAAAAAAAAAAAAAAAAATGCTTTTCTATCATAGTTAAATAGGTCTGGCTTCTGCTATAGGTTGAGTTTTGTCTTCAAAATAGATTTGGTGAAGTCCTGACTTCCAGTATCTCTGGATGTGACCTTATTGGGAAGTAGGGTCTTTATACAGGTAATCAAGTTAAAATAAAGTCACTAGGGTGGTCACTAGGGTAGTCATTCAATCTGACTGGTGTCCTTATAAAAAGGAAAAATATTGACACAGAAACAGACATGCCCAGAGGGAAGACAATGTGAAGACACCCAGGAGGAAGACAGCCATGTGATCAGAGTGATGCATCTACAAGCCAAAGAACACCAAGGATTGCCAGAAAGCACCAGAAGCTAGAAGAGGCAAGGAAGGATTCTCCCCTAGGGCCATCAGAGAAAACATGGCCCTGCCAACTCCTTGCCTCCATAACTGTGAGACAATAAATGTCTGTTGTTTTAAGCCACTTAGTTTTTGGTATTGTGTCACAGCAGCCCTGGAAAACTGATGCAGCTTTACATAAGCCTCACTGCTGGTCTCAAATTCTGTGATCAGGACCATTTCTCTGTCTCCAGCCTTGGCTATGAGACTGCAGGCTCAGCTGGTTCTCCTCATGTACTCCCAAGACGGCTGTTAGCAATTTCCAAGTCTTCATGCTTCTTCATATCTAATGGGGAAGAGAGAGTTGAGTTTTGCAACAGCCAACTGAAGTCTGGGATTTGAGTCTCATTCCGGACATAGACTGATTTGAGTTACGTGCCCAAATAGGAGCTCAATAGCAGTGTCCAAGGGGATGGACTGTGCAGATTGCTTTAAGCCAATCAAAGTCTATCCCTTGAGATGGCAGGAGGGCGGGGGGAGGGCTGGATCAAGCCCTGAAGCAGTGCTATTGGTGCCCACACACACCCCACAGTACTCAAACCTACTCACCCAACACTGCTTCCTGCAAACACCTGCTACTCTCTGCTTGAAGCCCCCTCCTTTTTTCCTTCTGACTCCAGGAACATGTTTGGCTCATGCACAGGGCAAGCTAGAAGCTGCAGAGTCAACGCCCCCAGCTAATGATTAGCAGGGAATTGGCAGATTTGTCTGAGCAACCTCTCTCTTTGGTTGGGATAACTCTGAGGTGTATTCTGCAGACCATCCCAGAGTTTCCCAGGGGTTTTGTGCTCCAGCTGCTCACAGTGGTTGGTTAGCACACTTAATCTGTTTGGGCTGCTATACCAAAATATCATAGACTGGGTTGCTTATAAAAAATAGAATTTTATTTCTCACAGGTCTGGAGTCTGGGAATTCCAAGATCAAGGAACCAGCAGTTTCAGTGTCTGATGAGGAACTGCTTCCGCATAGATATAGCCGTCTTCTTGCTGCATCCTCACGTGGTAAAGTGGGCAAGAGAGCTCTTAGAGTCTCTTTCATGAGGGCACTACCCCATTCATGAGGGCTTCACCCTCATGAACTAATCACCTCCCAAAGTCCTCACCTCCTAATACCAACACCTTAAGGGTTAAGATTTTTACATATGAATTTGGGGGGGAAACAAATATTTAGACTGTAGCACATACCCTTTATTGACTTTATCTCCTCCCTGTCTCACTTCCCCACCCCCACTACTATTTCTACCAAAGAAACCACTTTTACTTAAATCTTTTTATCAGGTTTGCTTCCAGGAGTATCCAAATCAGGACAATACCTAATAAATTGCAAGGGAGGAAATTTAGAGTTCTGTTAGGAGAGAGAACGGGTAAGACTAGAAAGTACTGGAAACTCAACCGATGAGTGTCTACTATGGTCAATAACTGTTTCCTCTTTTTCAGTTAATTAATAAGCCAGTCATGTTTTTCCCTACAGTAATGTTAAACAGACAAAAGCACAGCATTGCCTCGCAGGCCAGAAAGCATGCACATTGGGTCCCATTTTTGCTATGCCTTCTCCTACCTGCTGTGTTCTATTTGCTGGCTATTTCTCCTTGTCATGTCTCAAGTCCTTACTTAATGAAGACTTAGAACGATAATCCTTGTCCTAAAGAGTATGATCCCAAGAAAGCAGAATATTGCATAAGGACAATCCATCTCGCATCTTCCAAGAGTCTATTGCTAAAAGTATCAGAAGGGCATAGTCAACATCATTCCCCATCACTTGGTTCCAGAGGACAGCATTGGAGATCAGAGCAGATTAAAGCAAAGATCCAAGTCAGAAAGACTCATTATCTCTGGAGTATTCTCCACTATCTATCCACTTGAAACTAGTTTCTCTTATTTTAATAAACTAACTTAAAAAAATAATCCTTCATTCAGAAGTGGTTCCCTTAATGAGGTCAGTCTTGCCAAGCCCCCGGCCTGAGTGGTCTATGTCTATGTTAAGCTTTTTCCAACCTCTCTAGAACGTTATGCCATCGTCCCCGGATGGCAGCAAAATAATTCCTGGGAAAATCCACCCTGTGTCTCCTGCAAGCAAAGGCGGCACTTTGCAGGACACATCCTTCCAATTCCCTTTTGTTCTCTGAGTATAAGCAGATGTGAGGCATTCTTCTCATTATCTGGGGATACTGTGTAATATTATTATGGTGTCAGGCTGTTAGAAGCAGCAAACACTCTACAACAACAGCCTTAATTGAGGCTTAGAGCTGAATTGTAAGTATGTAACCTTACTTCAGGGTGTTTGCAAATGCTTTCTGGAAACAGTTAAAAAAGATGTTTTCAATTGTTCAAACAGCGGCTTGCCCTGCCAAGATCAAGTAAAAGCTTCTTAAGATATGGGCACAATAAACATATTTCTTAAGATTTCAATATTTTTTTTCAGCCAGAAGCACAGCAAATCTGTGAGCCAGAAAGCCTCATGCATGCCACTTCCTGGACTATTCCAGGGAAAAACTAATGAAACACTGCAGAAGTTTCATTCAGATCTACCGTGATCTCATGGCCACAGAATTCCACTCTTTCTTTGAAGTTACTTTGCTATGATAATAATTATCTGTCCATGAGTCTGGACTTGGCACTGGCATATTCCTGGGAATAGGGGTTTGGGTACATGCCACAGCAGCCAATTCTCAGCAAGGAAGCTCCCAACATGGAAGGCTGTCCATCAATTTTAGTAGAGACATTTGTCACCATATATGTGAAGTTACTAGTTTTGTGCTCCTGTGGTGAATTATAGCTCCCAAACATTTGGTGGAGGCACTGTAGGATTCTGATGTACACATAAAAGACAGAAAAACCTGGGTCGTTTAAGATTGGTTCCAGGCATGAACTGTTAAATGGCGGTTTGGTTCTCCTTTATGGGTAAAGTAAAGTAAAACAGAAACTGAACATTTTGAAAAGTACATTCAGAACAGAATCCAGAGTGCAGAGGCATATTATCCAGGCTGTGTGTTATGCAGGCTTTTTCCAAAGTCTACTCCCGTAGACTTAACTCCCATTGGTTTGAGTTTTGTTTATTGGTTTTCTTTTTTAAAATGACTTGTTAGCATGTGTACAAGAAAGGGACAAGCTTGGCATGTTCATTTTGTTGCCTGTTGGTGAAAACAATCAAAAGTTGGATGGGAAAATCCAGATGAATGAAGGAATTATAAAATCTCAGTCATATAGATTCTGGAATCCAGAGTGTAGGATTGTTCTATCACTGTTGTCTTTCCAACAAAATTAATAATGAAAAAAAACCCATAAAGTGTGGTTTAAGCAATTTATTCAATTTATAATTCCATATACTTCAGCAGGAAATGGAGGAGTGGTGATGGCTAAATATAAATTATTATATAATTGCTCAGTAGGATTTCCAAACACCAATTTTTGCCACGGAAATATTATTTATCTAAATAAAACTGCATTTCTTTGAAAAATCCATAACTCACATGCTGCAAGTTCAGTTGAGTTCATTCCTACCTCTATGCTCATGCCCAACAGGAAGCCTGGTTTGAGGACATGTTTAATGTACTAAACACATGAGATTTGGCCATTATAGTTTCATTTATCTCCATTTCTCATGACCGGAACTGATGTATATAAACAGGCTTTTAATTTCAAGGTATCTTTGGCAAGTATTAAGGGGAAAACCCAGTGCTTGGCACAGCCCACATTTTTCTCCATTGCATCCTCTCCTGCTCTGGTAACACTACTTAGATTTCTAAATTTCTTTTTAAAAATCCTACTGGAGGCAAAAGCTGAAGCTGAGAACAAATATCCAAAAAAGGCCAAACTAGCTAAGGTGCTGTGGCTATGTATTAATAGAGTGATTATAAGCATAGTCAGATCTGAGGTCATAATCCTGGCTCCGTAGCTTACTAACTTTGATATTGTGCAACTTCTCTGAACCTTGGTATCCACATCTACTAAACGGAGGTCATATTACCTACTTCACAGAGTTATAGAAGGGCTAGAAGGAGATCCCATGTGCCACTCGCCACAGAGCTGGCAGCATAGCATTTTATTTAACATGCCTAGCACTAGTTGCTAGGCACTAGGAAAAGTTAAGTTTGAAAACTGGGAATTGAATCCCAGGCAGTTTGGCTCCAGAGCTTAGAGCCTAAACCACTATGAGGAAAAGTGTTGATATGCACTCTAATGGGGATTCATGAGTAATAACATCATTGTTGCAATTGAGGTTATATCAGTGAGCTGTTGCTGTATAACAAGACATGTCAGAGCATAATAGCATAAAACAATAATCTAATATTTCTCACTGTTCTGTGGGTCAGCTTACTAGTTCTGCTGATTTGCGTCATGCTCAGTTGATCTTGGCTTTGGCTCACCTGTGTGCCTGAGGTCAGCTGGCAGGTTGGCTGGAGGCTGACTAGCCTTGGAAGGCCTCAGAGGACCTGAATCTTTTCCATGTGTCTTTCATAATCGTTTAGAGGCTAGGCTGGTCATGTGTTCAAGGTTATAGTGAAGAAGCAATGGTGACAAGAGATTGAGTCCAACGTGTACCACATTTGTTAACATCCCACTTGGTGCAGTGAGCCCCTCACCAATGCTGTCTCGTTACTTAAGGGAACTGATCCAATTTGGTGAAAATCTACATTAGAAAATGTTTTGTTAACATTATACTTGTAGCAAGGATTACTGTCAACCTCCAGTCATTGGGCCAGATACCCTTGTGGTGTTAGCAAAACCTTGTGGCTCACGTAGCACACTATCTACCCTTGTGAGCTCATCAGCCAGTGAGTGACCTGAACTCCAAGCTCTAACAATGTACACACAAAATATTTTTGATGAAATTATTTTATAGGAACATATGCTAAGATGTAGCAAAATATGAACCTGACACCTACTTTAAGTAAATATAATTTGTTATTACTCTATCATTTATATGCAAAGGGATTAAACTGATACCACTAAAAGAATCCTTTAAAAGTTTGTTCTTCCAAATAATCTCAATGTTCCTTCCTGGGATCCATTTTTACATAGTCATTGCATAGAGTTCTGAAAGTCATTTTGCTTCAGTTGGTTGACTTTGTTTGTTTCTTTGTTTGTGTGTTTGGATAAGAAAGCAAAAGCAAATGTAAGCCCAGCCCATGTCTGTATTATTTGGAATTCCTTTTAACAGGATCAGAATTGAAGAATTTTACCCTAGTAAAAGATCTCTTCAAGTAATCCACAGGTGTGGTTCTGAATGAAGGCAGAACAAAGAAAGTAGTGAGAAGAAGGAAGGAGAAAAGTGGGGAAAAGAAAGGGAGGAAGAAAAAAATAAAGCAATGTGGTTGGTGTTGAATCCCCTGGTTGGAGTGGAGTCACTCATCCCAGGGAAAGAAAACTTCTAGACTACAAATACATACGGACAATTTCAGTCATCCATTTATAGTCAAGAAACATTTATCAAAAATCTAATATTCACCAGTATTGTGCTAAGTATTGAAATAAATGCCAAGATAAGTATTATCATGGCCCCTGGCCTCCAGGAGCCCACAGTATAGTAAGGAATATAAACATATAAACCAATAATGACACTCCGTATTAAGTAAGGTTATGCTGGTTACTATGACAACCAAACCCCCCAAATCTCAGTGACTTAATATAACAAATGTTTATTTCTTGTGTGTGTAACAGTATGAAGCAGGTGTTTCTGATCTTGTGGCTTCAACATTTGGTTTCCAAAGTCACATTAAGAACACAAATAACCAATATCAGGAATGAAAGAAGGATTATTACCACAGATGCTACAAGCATCAAAAGGACAATAATAAGTAAACATTATGAAAAACTATATGCCAACAAATTCCACACCTTAGATGAAAGGAACAAATTCTTGAAAAAATACACCTTACCAATACAGACACAAAATGAAGTAAAAAATTTGAATAACCCAATTGCTATTAAGCGAATTGATCATTTAAAACCTTCCCACGAACAAAACTCCAGGCCCAGATGGTTTCGCTGGTGAAGTCTATCCAATATTTATGGAAGAAATAATTCTAGTCTTACACAAACTCTTTTAGAAAATACAGGAGGGAATGCTTCCCAGCTCTCTTAAGAGACCAGCATAACCTTAATACCAAAACTACACAAAGACATTTAAAAAAAAAAAAAAAAAGAAAATTACAAAATTTCACTGGGCATCATCCCTATTCCAGCCAGCTGGAGGAAGAAAAGAGTATATATGATTTTACAGGAGAGGTTTGCTCGTGCCAGACTGTATATGGGATACACTACATCCACTCACTCTCCTTTTGACACAAGTCATTAACATGACTGTATCTAATAGCAAAAGAGGTAAAGAATGTTAGTCTAGCTGTGTGCCCTCAAGAAGAAAAGAAACTAGATTTGGTGACGCTAACAACACAATGTGATAAATACTATAAGAGAAATATGTACAGAGTGTTATAGTACAGCACAAAGAAAAGACTACGACTGAAGAAATGAATGAATGAAACAGCAGTTAGCTGCCAGTTTAAGCTCTTTTAAAGTAGCCTCTCCAGCTAGCTAAAATACCTAGCTCCAGATGCAGCAGTAACTGTACCAATAGTAATACAGATTTGCAAATCCTAATGGACTTCGTTTCAGTGTTAACTTGTGGCTAAACATTGGCCATGCGATTACTTTCTGTGGGACTGGGCAGCAAGCCTGGCCTAGAATTAAATGTCGCAGCTCCAATTCTATGTTAAGTTAGTGGCATTATTGTTCTGCACTCATTTTGCCTACCAGCCCCTCAAATTTGCCTGCTTTTTTGTTTCTTTGAGAGGGTGGGAACAGGAGGAAGTGGGGAACTCCAGAAATATACTCTAGTTCAATTTTATAACAAACACTGTGTGGTCTCTCTGTATACAGGAAGAGTTGGTAGAATTTGTTTTAAAAGATATAAAACTGTCTCATTTAAATGTATGCCACATGCCTCCTCCACTTATTAACTCTTCCATTTTCTGTAAATCTGTTTTCCCTTATTTCCATTCTCCATGTTACTATTTTTCTTTCCTCAGTTCCTGACCTACCACAATACCTTCTGTTGCACTCTAGAGCCCATGGGAAGGTACGCCTGCTAGCAGTTTCTGAGCGCGGCTCAATCCACATTGCCATTCTGTGAAAATTGAAATGGTCGTATTCTCCAAACACCAGCAGCACCATTTGGAGAGAAGGTACATTACCATAGCAAAGAAACCTGAGAAACCTGGCTGTTTAACTAAAACAGAGCACGATGACATCTCCCATGTCCTCACACCTCCTTTGTAATTTCTTCAGTCACCTGACTGCACCTGGAAGCATTATGAGTTAGAATTTCCACCGTCTTCTTCATCCACCTTCACCCTAAACATCTCTTAGTCACAGCTTCCCTGAGACCTTGCAACCATTCCTACTATACAAGTAGAACCACAAAGCATCTTCACCAAGCACCATGAGCAGCCCAGCCTGGTGACAGAAAATAACCTACCAGCTGCTTCTTATATTTCTTCCTAAGACATTTCTTCATAAGATACCTTATGTTCAAAATCAACAGTATTAAACTTGCACTTTATTGTTCTTAACACATATTAGGTTCCTCTCTCCAGCTAAAATATAATTTCCTTGGGGGCGAGTCAGGTCTCATGCTGCTTTGGCATGTCTACAGCTCAGACACTGCCTTGCACTTAATAGGTACTGAATAAATATATGTTAATTTGATTTAGGTCAGAAAAGGGTACAGTCACCAGTTAAAAGGTGCACGTCCCTGAGAAAGATAATACCATAAGTCTTTCACATCAATGGTGTTCCTTGTTGTGGAATTTGGATTTGACTAATAGAAAAAAGATCAAAAGGAGAACTCGGTACTGAGAAGAGGGGGTGAAGAAAGAGAGAACCTCTCCTCGACTGGGGGAAGTGGAAAGTCAAGAGCGATTAGGACTACTGTTTACATTGCTTGTAGGGCTATCAGAGTTCAGAGAACAAACTGCTCCTTGGTGGCAAGATTTACCAGTTGCTGCCAGATGTAGTCCAACTAATGGAATATTGGGTTAGCGTTGAGCATGAGAAGTTGTTGGAATTCTCACCCGTTTGAGTATGTAGAAAACCATGCTAGAGTGGCCAAGAAAGGCTTTGTGAAGGGAGGAACACTGAAGCTAAACCTTGCAGGAATGTGATTTGATTAAGTGGAAAAGTCAGAGAGAGATTTTCTGTCTGGGAAACAGGATCAGCAGAGACAAGGAAGCTTGATGCACTTTGATAAGTCAAGGTCTTGAAGAGAGTGGAGCTGCCTTAGACCAAGAATGTTGGAAAACTGTGGGAAATATGGTGGGGTAGTTATTGCGAGGTCCATTTCTGGGGAACTTTGGAAGCCAGCCATGGGAGCAGGAGGCCATTACAGATTGTCATTCTGGAGAAGTCCCTCATGAAAGTGCTATTTGAGGAATATTTCCACCATGGGGAACAGCTGCTTAACCTCCAACACTGCTAATTATTTCCATGTACGGTTTTCTTGTGAAACCAAGTGTAGCTTGATCAATCAGAGTCTTTGTGAGCTCAACCTGAGCCAGCGACCACCTTGACCTTTGTCTTCTTGACCACAGATGAACTTGCTCCTCACGATCCAGTGCTATTTTAACAGTCCTCTACAGTTTAGCCTATTCATTATTTGCACAGTGATTTTTTTCCTTTGTTTTATAGTACCTGAGCAAGTTGGCGAAGTCCAGGTTAAAAATTCTCATATGGCATCAGTGTTGAAGAAGATTGTTTAGGTACTGCCACACTAGTGCTGTCCAAAAATATATGACAGCCACTTAGATATACATATAAAAGAGACAGCTACACAAAATAATGATAATCAGAGCTGCAAGCAGTGGCTCACACCTGTAACCCCAGCACTTTAGGAGGCCAAGGCAGGACAATTGCTTGAGGCCAGGAGTACGAGACCAGCCTGAGCATCATAGTGAGACTCTATCTCCACAAAAAAAAATTTTTTTGTAATTAGACAAGCATGTTGGCATGTGCCTATAGTGCTAGCTATTTGAAAGGCCGAGGCAGCAGGATCACTTGAACCAGGAGTTCAAGGTTATAGTGAGCTGTGATCATGCCACTCCACCCTAGGTGACAGAGTGAGACTCTGGCTCTAAAAACAATAATAATAATGATAATCACAAAGAAGTGACATCTGGGACTTCAAAAGCTAGACCATAAGAAGCTTTACAACTTCTACCCAAGTTTCTTAAAACATCTGTTCTTGGAACTCAAATACCATGATGTGAGGAAGCCCAAGCCAAAGGGCCCAAATGGAGAGGAACCAGCCAGCCCCAGCTGAGTGTCAACCCACCAGCCACGTGAACGAGCCCTGTTGGAAGCTTATTCTCCAGTCTCTGTCGGGCCAACCCAGCTGAAGCTGCATGGAGCAGAGACAAGCTTTCCCTACCAGGCTTAGCTCAAATGGTAAATTTAAGAGTAAAAATAAATGATTGTTGTTGTTTTAAGACACTAACTATTGGGGTAGTTTGTTATATAGCAACACATAACCATAATATATATGTAGAAATCAACTTTGTCTACCTTCTCCCAATTTATACACATTCCACTATCTAGGAATTTCTGCTAGTGTGATTATTCTGGGTGAATCGCTCTATCTCTTCCCTCCACAGTCTTTGCTCCCCTTGCCCCGGGATGTGTGTGTGTGTGTGTGTGTGTGTGTGTGCAGGGACTGTGCCCTGGGCTGCCAATGTCCATCAGGTAAGGTTGGCAAGTCCTCTGCAGACTTTCCTAAGCGGCCCATATGAATTGGGTCTCAGTTCCAGGATCACCTTCAAGCTAATTCAACAATGAGAACACACATCACATAATCAGTGCCTCAATGCAGCACCTACATGTCTTATTCCTGTTAAAAGACTATGCTTCTTTAAAAAAAAAAAATGAAACTAATGAGAACTTAAGGCATTGTGGCAATCTTCAAAGATATATTTAGTTGGTAAGTCTCAAATTTCAGGGCATAAACAGCTTTCCTTTGGATCCATACCTAAACCTGACTGAATACCCTGAAGTTTAGACCACATAACTATCTATGGGTCAGCTAAATGCTGACCTCCCTTATCTTATGTGCAGGGAAGGGCTGAGATTCCCTCATGGGAAGATTACAGGGCAGGAAGATGGGGCCACAAAAGTGGCAGGTGTTTGTGACTATTTCTTCTTTAGATCAGTACTTCTGGAACTTTAATGGGCATACAAATCACCTGGGAATATTGTTAAAATACATATCTGATTCAATTGATCTGAGATGGAGCCTGAGCCTTTACATTTCTATGGGTGGTGGCCATGGGTGGTGGCCAATGCTACTGGTCTATACACCAGATTTTAAATAGAAAGGATTTGACCACCACCATTAATAGTAGGCTTTCGGTGGCTCTTATGTGTAACTCCCCCCAAAAACTGAGCTTGGCAAAATAGTCTTACTACCCCATCACCACCTTCTTCACAACCACCATCACTTCTATCACTACCATCTCCATCACTGCCGCTCCTATCACCACCTCTGTCAACACTTCCATTGCCACCACTACCACCAACATCTCCAACACCAGCATCATTATTAACACCACTACCATCTCTACCACCTCAACATTGCCATTGCAGACCATTAGAATTACTTAAATGTTAGGTCATTTATTTATCCTAATACACTCTTCCTTGGCATCCAAGAGATGATTTGACCAATGGATAAGAGCACTAAAATCAAAGACTGTGACCTCTGACCAAACAACAATGACTATAGTAACTGAAGGTTGACAGTTCGTCAAGCACAGTCATAACAGCAGGGAACTCCAGCTCCTTCTGAAATATGGAGACCCATTTATTTGATCAAAACAGCTGAAGCATAGAATAAGATCCAAGAGCAAGATAAATCCAAATGAAAATAACCTACTTGTCAGGAGACATATGCCAAAATAGCCACTTTCACATAACCACATTTGGACTTGTAGAAGAGTTTGTATTTTTAGAAGGGTAAAAAATACAAGTAGGTGGGCTTAGCTTACAGCTGAAACAGGTAACCCCTCTGTTACATAAAATTTAAAACAGAAAACTGGGATTTCTTTCCTAACCATTCTGTCTTCCCTACAATCTCTGGGATGAGCTGCCAAACGTGCTTAACATCTGTGTCCACCAAAGTCTAATCCCTGGTGAATATAATTTTCATTGGAGAAATGAGACCTCTGCCCAAGCAGTAGCAGCATAAAGTTCAAAAACATCTGTACTGCTAGGTAAAGATGATCTGTATACATAATGTGGGCAGTGGTGATTTCTTTTGCTAAGCTTCCGAAACGGGAGAGCCTGGGAAGGCAGTGACTGAGCACAGTCGATGTGAACCTTCTGGGGTTTCAGAAGTGATTACAACGAAGTTCTCTAATTGCTTGTGTGTTTTATTAAGTAGATCCCATTTGAGTCTAAAATCACATGCAATGTTTAAATGTTATTTCTGTAAACTATACAAAACTGTAATTTTCCAGTAAAGAAAAAAAAAACGATGCTGTCAAATAAGAAGAGATATGAAATGAGATCGTTCCCCTTCTTTGTGAGACAGATGTTATTTTTGGCTCTTCTGTATAATGCAATCCATATTACGGTCTCCTTTTAACCAAACACTAGGAATAGCACATGCTTGCACACAGTATACAAAAACCATTATCAGGAAAACTTTTTACTAACACTGACAACTTTTCAGGACCCCAGTGCAAAAACCTCCAGCTATAAGCTGCAAACAGGGCCCATTATGCCAAGGTAGGATCTTTTTTTCATCAGCCAGCATATTTCTGCAATAGAAATAAGGCTGTATATTTCCTTAAGAACCTGCTCCTAGGGTTGGCAAATGATTTTTTTTCTGTTGTATTTCCTGTGAAGCTCTTATTCTTTTATGCTGACATTTTACAAGATTTGGGTTTTCTTTATCATCTTCTTCAGAAAAATGTGGAAAAAGAAAAAAGATGGCACAAAAAAATGAGACTCCATCACACTAGCTGACTATTTTACTTAAATTTATCTCCAAAAAGTTTGATGCTGAACAAATATCAGCTGAAACTAATTAGCTCCAGGACAAAAATCTCCATATTCAACTGGGATGACAAGAATGCAACTAGAAATGAATAAAATGTACTGGTTGGAAGCAGACGGCACTTTTGCCAACCAGTATGTGAAGAGGGAAAAACAAATGGTTGTTATTAGGCTGATTTAATTTTCAGTTCTTCTTCATGGTGGAGAAGCTGATGTTCATTTAAATAATTTGACCTCAGCCAACTGCTAAAGCTTTCTGGGTTTGCTCAGGTATTTCTTTTTACTTTGCAGTTTTTAAAGAGGGTATCTTCCCCTTAGCCTAGGGGCACCACCAGCTAAGATGAAGAACTAACAAATGTTATTTGAAGAGTCAAAAGCCTGAATATGTGGAATGCATAGCTGCTCTCTGATGGTCTTCACTGTGGGTGATGAATGTGAGAGGAGGAAGCTATGGTGGCAGCTCTTGGGATTCAGTAGAGACATTGGGATTCAGAATCTTGGGGAGATTTCTGAGAGCACAATTGGACTGCTCTTTTCCGTAGAGCAAAAGTAGTGGTGGTGAGGACCCAGAGGTAGACATTCTTTCCCAAATGCACCAGGAGCATAGTCAGAAAGCACTAGCTAGCCAAAAGGCTCATAACTAATTCCCTTCAGTTCCCCCACACCCAGCCTCCAATGCAAGGCTGGTCACCATAGACCAAAGTGGTCACTCCCTCCCATATGGCCCTGGCAGGAGTGGAGCCCTTGGGCCTGCCATGATCCTGGGGAGGCTCTTCTGCCCCAAGCAGGCCAGTCATTCTCACTGTAGGTCTGGCCCCACTCATATTCCTTTGGCCTATATGAGGGCCATCTGCTTCCGTAGACAGTTCCCAGACAGGCCAAAGCCTTCCTCCCTCAAGCACCTGCATCTCTCTCTGGATTCAGGAGCATGCTTGGCTCTGCCAACCATGAGGCATGGAAGTTGGTAAATGAATACCCCAGCTTTCTTTCCCCTTGGTGGAACAACCCTTAAGTATGTTCTCCCCAGTATCTCTGAAGGTCTGCAGCAGGACTGACTGCCCACAATGGTAACATACCCATTAATGTTCCTTTTATCGGCTCTTCTCCCTTCTTTGTCTCTTCTCACTCCCTATCCTCTTGGGATCACCTCCCAGATAAACTACTAATACCCAAATCCTTGCCTCAGGGTCTGTGTTGTAGGGGAATCTAAACTAAAACACCTGCTCTAAGCAATTCCATGTTACATAAAGTTACTCAGGGTGAGAATCTGGTGTCCATCTTACACCCAGTCACATAACAGCAGTCCAGTAACAGCAGCATAGTGGCCTACTGAGGTCTGAGAGATCACCTCTAATAACAGTGCTGATTTCCAAGAATAGGGAGCATGTATTCATTAAACAAATATTTATCAAGGGCATTGTAAGTTGTCCTACACAATTGTTCATGCACAATTATTAGGTTCTTTTTGGTAGATCTCTGTAGCAGCCCACAGTTAGAAGGAAAAGGTTAGTTGCCCACCCCCAACTTCTGTAGTTTTAGTGAACTAAAATCTCAGACCAAATTCGGCCACACACACATTTACTAGCAAACAGGCAGAAAACAATCAAACAATTTGGATTGTAAGCTTGAACATGCCCCAGCTATCTCTGCTTTTTAGAGCATTGCCCTCCCCTGGCAAGAAACATTCACCTGAGACCAATGGGATGACATTCTGTAGCGGATTCAGTTAACCTCGATTGGCGTGAGGCAGCAGCAAGCCAATGCATAGTGGCTGGACATAGGACCCTTTAGGAACACATGATTAGGTGGGTTGGGACCAGCTCATTCAGTCTCCTACCTGGTGACCAGAGCCAATGATGTACATCTCTTGTTCAATGGCTTCATGTTGACAGTTTGGCCATGGTAAGAATATTCATACCACAGAAATTAGCAAACACTACAGATTTCCCCAGAGAGCTTGTTGTTAAACATTTACCAGCACACCAATGGCACCGTCTCTGAGAACCTACTGGCTTCTCACAGCCTGTTCACATAAGAACGGGAAATGTCTCAAAAACATATTTAAGCCACCCACTTATCTGCAATACCACTATCTTTATTAACATATCATTCATTCATCATGTGAATTATTAAATCTTCTAGTACTGATGGGAGATGGCTTATTGAAGGTGCCTTCAAGTGTGACTTTTTCTGACTAAATGTAGGCCAAGTGCTCTGAGGATATTCCTGATCAGAGCAACTGATCATTTCTAGATTGTTGCTTAAACCACCACTTAGTTGACACTGCTGATGTTGAAATATTTGAAAGTTGCACATATCATACTAAGGGGCTTACTAAGTAGCAGGCACTAGACAAGGCAGGTCTCTACAAACCCCTGGACATCACATCTAGAACTTCTGAGGAGGCCTTCATCCAACAAATATTTGTTGAGGAGTTACTACATGTGAGTACCTGTGTGACGTGCTATGGGAAATCCAAAGACAAAAAACACAAGGAGTTGTGTCCTGGTGACCTTTAAGTCTCATGAAGGACTGTGACTCCCACAAGAGTGGGAGGACCTGAAGATAAAAAAGATGAACAAGATCCAGCCTCAGTCTTCAAGGAGGGCACAGTCTAATAATAGTAGAATCTAAGAACTATGTGAACAACTGCTGCCACTTCAAAAAAGCCTGACCGAGTTCCCTAGATGCTTTACCTATATAACCCCGTGCAATCTGGTTGGGAAGGCTGACCAGAAATAAATCATTGCATTACAAAAGTACAATTGCCACAATAATAGATGTGTTCAAGATACAGGATGTAACCCCAAGTAGGCAATGATCATCTAGACTGGAGCCTGGGGAGAAGTCAAGAAAAGCTTCAGATGGGATGAGTAGTGTTAAGCGGGGACAAGAGGCTTCCAGATGGTTAGAAGGCACATTGGCCTGAGGTTCCAAGTAAATGGAATGGCATTTGCAAAATGCAAAGAGGCATGTGCTACATGTAAAGCTTAGGGAACTGCAAGAACACCAGGTTTGGGGTGTTGAGTTCTTATCTCAACATTGTTACTGAACAGCTTCATGATCTTGGGCAAGTCAATGAAATTGTATGGATCCCAGTTTCTTTGACTTTGTAATCGGCAGCTTAGACTATGCTAATTCCTATCCAGGTACTTATCCCTCTCATCTTCCATATTAGCAGAACTCCCACTTAGTTTAGGGAGGCAGTGTATCCAGGTGAGAAGCCTGTCTGAGCAGATGCTCCAGCCAGACTCTTTGCCTCTGGACTATTTATTACCTAAATATTAATAGCAACAACTTATCTGGTTTAGCCACTGCATTTGTGCTTCTTACACACAACTAAACGCAAACCCAAATCATGTACTGTGTGTCAGTGATTCTCCCCAGGAGAACACACCTCCATAAGAAAAGTGCATCAGAATCAGGATCAGGGCAATCCAACATTCTTACTGTTTTTATTCATAAACTCTACAAAAAGTAAAATTGAACAAAATCCATTGACTGGTGGGAATATTCAAAAGATGAAAGTGAGAAAGGTCCCTGTAAAAAGTGTAAAGGTTTAGAGTAGTTGAGGACAGTGAATTTGATGATTTCTCAGACTCTTTTTCAATACAGGAATTCTACATTCAAGTCATTTTAGCTAATCAGTTATCAGCATCTTGGATATATAAGGTCATGGGACTAATAATTCCAATGGTGGAGGAAGTGGTTGGAATTTAGGGTCCCATTCTGGATCAGTAGGATCAGAGTGGGAAGTGCAAGGTATTTAATACTTGGGTGGTGCTGAAAGGGCAGCGAATGTGACCATATATGCAACAGTGACCTTCACAGAGTTTCCTAGGGCCTGCTGATTTACAAAGCATGAAGTGGAGGTGAGATGCAAAGCACTTAGGATGAAAATAAAAGCCGGAGTGCCCACTCAGCTAAACACGTATGACCACACGGACAGGGCTTCATGGACTCTGATGTAAATGCACCTTCTTCTCTCAAGCCTCACTCACAGAAGAAATGGGGAAGAAATCGATGGGTTTATAAGCACGAAATTTTTGACAGTATATTCAGAAAGGGTCCAGATTGCTGGGGTTAGTATACCATCCCTGGTGTGTATGGTTCTATAGTCTGCATTCAAATTTTCTAACGTGTCATGTGTATACTTTGATAAAACAAACCGATAAACGCCACCTGCCACAAGCATATTAAGTATGTTAAGTTCATAGTCAAGGCCTCTGAGTAATAGAGACGTAACAGGACGTCCACTGGGTTTCCCCATTGCTACCTGAGATTGTTGGGGGTGGAAGGAGGAAGGCTGGGACACAGGTGGTGAAGGCTCTGGAACATGAAACCAGAATGCATAGACCTTTGCAGAGAACCAGATTTTGATTTTACAGAGCAATTCTGCTGTTTCTTAACTTATTTTTAAATTTCTGTGTAATTAATTTTTAATTTTATCTTTATTAATTTTATCACTCCACGTACTTTGAGTTTATTTTTCTCAGCTGTATCCAGTGTCTTAATTTCAGAGATTAGTTCATTTATTTTTTGCTCGTTGCCTGGGTGTTCAATCTTGTTTTTCCTAATAAGTACAATTACGATAAAAAATATTTCTCCAAGTACTGTCTTGGCCATATCATTGGTCTTAATGTATTATACTTTCTAAATAGTTTTTTATTTCCTCTTTAACCCAAGTGTTATGAAGAAGTGGGTTTTCTTTTTTTAATTTCTAGGAGTATAGTTAGTTTTTGTTTTGTTTTGTTTTGTTTTGTTTTGATATCTTCTTTTTTTATTATTATTATTAAAAGGTTACGTACATTGCCCTTGCTCCCCGCCCCCCTCCAGTCAGATCCTCAAGCCTGACCATCCCCCAGATGGTACACATCGCACTCATTATGTATGTATATACCCATCCCCTCCTCCCCCCTCCCGTCTGCCCGACACCCAATAAAAGTTGCTCCTGTGTGTCCACTTAGGTGTTGATCAGCTAATACCAATTGGCCTGTCCATCCATTCTTGGGATATTTCACTTAGTAGAATGGGTTTTAGCTCCATCCAATACACAAGTGGATTAATAAAATGTGGTATATGTATACCATGGAGTACTATTCAGCCATAAGAAGCAATGGTGATATAGTTAGTTTTTGTTTTGTTTTTGCTGTTTTTTTTCCCTCTTAGTTCCTAATTTTAATTAATCATGAGCAGTGAACATAACTTATGTAATTTCTTGTTTTAAATTTGTTAATATTTTCTAATATGTAATCAATTTTTTCTGAATGTTTAGTGTGCTTTTTGTTAAGAAAAGTACACTGTTTGTTGGCTACACATGTGTCAAATTTATCCATTGTGCTGTTCAAATCCTTTCTATCTGTACTTATTTTTAGTGTACTTGATTTATTGATTTCAAAGAATGAAATACATTCTACATTCTACATACAAAGAACGTATGCTAAAGTTCACTGTGATTGTGGAGCTATCCATTTGTCCTAATATTTTCTATTTGTTTTTGCTTTATAGGTTTAGAAGCCAAGTTGTCAGAGTCATAAAGGTTTGACTGATGTACTGTTCTGTCACACAGAAACACTTCTCTTTTGCCTTGAATTCTCTTGTCTGATATTATAAATAGTATTACCAAATTTGTTCTATTTTGGTTAGCATATTCCTTTTATGTTTTTTCCCATTCCTTTCATTTCAACTTTTGTGTGGCTTCAGCCTGCTTGTGGGAGAGAGCAGGACATGCTGTTCTGGGCAGTGTGATCTCTAGACTGTCTCCCGTAATTTGAGTGAGGAACAGGATGTGCTAGACCTTCAGTCAGTGTCCAGATGTGGGGGCTCACTGGTTCACCTGTGTGTCAGAGCCACCAGAGTTCCCACCCAGCCTCTCCTCACTGACTGTTCCTGCCTAAAGGCAGACACGACACGTTATTTGCTCATTGCCTTGGTGTGGAAGAGACAGAGGACAGGGAGGGTGCACATGGTCCACAGATCTAGATTCTTTCTTGCAGAATCCCAACTAATCACCCTGTCAGTGGCCCCAGGGGACTTCTTGCCAGACCTCTCTGGGCCAGAAGCATCCCTGGAGCCACGTCCACAGTTGCAGACATTCTCTCCTGCATGAGTTTTGAGTTGAGATTTCCTTCTCCAGTCTGATCCCAACCATCTTCCATCGTTCTGAAATTCATCAAATGTGAAATTTGTTGCATTTGAAATGCATCAGATTTTTGGCCAACTGAAGACTCCTTTATTATTTTCCAGCATGATTTTAAACATGCTGAAATATTTTTGCCATTTTCAGGGATTTGGGGTGGGAAGGTGATATAGTTTGGATATTTTCCCCCTTCAAATCTCATGTTGGAATTCAATCTCCTATGTTAGAGGTGGGGCTCAGTGGAAGGTGTTGGGGTCATGGGGGTAGATACCTCGTGAATAGCTTGGTGGCCTCCCCATGGTACTGAGCAAGTTCTCATTCTATTAGTTCATGCAAGAGCTGGTTGTTTAAAAGAGCCTGGCACTTTCTCCTCCCTCTCTTGTTCCGTCTCTCACCATGTGACACTCCTGCTCCCCCTTCACCTTTCGCCTTGATTGGAAGCTCCCTAGAGCCCTCACCAGAAGCAGATGCTGGCACCATGGTTTTGTACAGCCTGCAGAACCTGAGCCAAAAAAACTTCTTTTCTTTATAAGTTACACAGTGTCAGGTATTTCCTTTAAAGCAATGCAAAATGGACGAACATAGAGGGAGAGGTTGCAAGGATTTCCACAATACTTATTCCATCCTTTCAATTATTTCTTTAGGTCAGATTACCAAAAATGGGATTCTAGGGAAAAGTATATAAACATTTTCAAGGAACTTGATACATACTGCCAAATTGCTTTCTAGAAGGATTATAATAATTTATACCACCATCAGCAGTTCTTTTGCTCATTGTTTAGAACAAAAAGAAAAGTTAGATATCAAGTAGTCCATTGGTACACTTTTTTTAACAGCTTTATAATGGCACAATTGACACACAATAAATTGTACATTTGATAAGTTTTGACATACATATATGCCTGTGAAACCATCACCACAATCAAAACAGTAAACATATCCAACAACCCCAAAAGTTTTCTTATAGCCTTTTGCAGTCCCTCTCTCCCACCCCAGCCTGCCTCACTCTCTCATCCCCAGGCAAACGCTGACCTAATTTCTGTCACTGTTGAATAATTTGCACTTTCCAGAATGTTATATAAATGGAATCATAATGTTATATAAAAGACCAGAACTATTTTTCTGGTCTTTCATTCAGCATAATTATTTTGAGATTTATCCATGTTGTTGCATATATCAATAGCTTGCCCCTGTTTATTGCTGAATAGTATTTCACTGCAAGAATATACTTCAATTTACCTACTCACTCTTCTTTTACTGACTGAGATTAATTTTTTTATTTTAAAAAGTTTGTTGTGGTAAAAAACATAATATAAAATTTACTATCTTAACCATTTTTACGTATACAGTTCAGTATATTCACACTGTGGTGAAACACTTCTCCAGAACTTTTTCATCTTGCAAATTTCAAATTCTATACCCATTAAACAACAATTCCCCTTTTGCCCTCAGCCTTAGGGAACCACCATTTTACTTTCTATTTGTATGCATTTGACTATTTTAGATACCTCACATACATGGAATCAGGCAGTATTTTCCTTTTATGACTGGCTTCTTTCACTTGGCACAATGTCCTCAAGGTTCATCCAGGTTGCAGCACATGTCAGAATTTCCTTCCTTTTTAAGGCTGAATAATATTTTCATGAATGTGTGTGCCAGATTTAGTTTATCCATATATCCATCGAAGGACATTTGGGTTGCTTTACCTCTTGGCTATTGCAAATAATGCTGCCATGAACATGGATGTACAAATATCTCTTCAAGATCCTACTGTCAATTTTTTTGAATATATACTCAGAAGTAGAATTAATGGATCATAAAGTAGTTCTACTTTTAATTTTTTGAGAAACCTCTATACTGTTTTCCATAGTGGTCATATCATTTTACAATCCCCCCAACAAAGCACAAACATGCCAATTTCTCCACATCCTCACCAACATTTGTTATTTTCTGTCTTTTTGACAGAAGTCATCCTAATTGGTGTGAGCTAATAGCCCACTGTGGTTTATTTCTCTGATGATTAGTGATGGTAAGTATTTTTTCATATGTTTGTGGGTTATTTGCATATCATCTTTGGAGAAATGTCTATCCAAGTCCTTTGCCAAGAATGGATAATTTTTTAAATTTTTTTAAAGAAAGATTTTCAAATTTACACAGAAAAGTAGCAGAAATGGACAAAAAACACCCATATATCCTTTGTCCAGATTGACCTGCTGTCAATATTTTGCTTAGTTTGTTTTATAATTCATGTGTTCTCTCTACATATATTTTTTCCTTACCTATTTAAGGGTAAGTTTCATACACTCTTAAGAATCAGTCCCAAACACTTCATCAGTATCTTCTAAGAATAAGGTCATATTCCCACATAATATTGTACAGCCATCCTGTGGATTATTTTTTATGATTCCATTTTATCTTCTTTATTAGACTTTTAGTTATAGATCTTTGTTTTGTTATTTTAGTGGTTGCTTGAGGACATAGTACACAATGTTAACTTACCACAACCTGCCGTCAAGTGATGTTATGCTATTTTATATATTGCATAAGAACCTTAACAATGGCATACTGTCATTTCTCCCATCTTTGTGCTACTGCTGTCACACATTTTATGTTTACATATTTTACAATGTAATAACAACTTTGTTATTATTGTTGTTAACAGTCAATTTCTTTTGAAAAGATTAGCAAGAGGTAAAGTCTTCCATATTTACCCATGTAGTTACCATTTCTGGTGTTCTTCAACCCTTAGTGTAGATCTAGATTTCCATCTTGTATCCTTTTCTCTCCGCCTGAAGGAATTCCTTTAACATTTCTGGTAGTGAAGTTCAACTGGTAATGAATGCTTTCAGTTTCTGTATGTCTGAATATAGCTATTTGCTTTTGATTTCAAAGTACATGTTTACTAGGTATAGAATTCAAGGTTGACAGGGGTTTTCTTTTTTTACTCTTTCAGTACTTTAAAGATGCTGTGCCACTGTCTTCTCATTGGCATTGTTTCTGACTATAAATCTGTTGTTATCCTCTTCTTTGTTCCTCTGTATATAAGGTGCCTCTTTTCTCTGGCTGCTTTTATGATTTTTTCTCTTTGTAAGTGATTTTTGACAATTTAATTCTGATGTACCTTAGTGACATTTTCTTCAAGTTTCTTGGGCTTGGGGTTCCTTGCATTTCTTGGATCTGTGTTATGGTTGGCAGAATAATCATCCCTCCAATAATTTCCACATCCTAATTCCTAAAACCTATTGTATTAGTTTCCTATAGCTGCTACAGCAAATCACCACAAAGCCACTGGGTGGCTTAAAACAACATAAATTTATTCTATCACAGTTCTGGAGACTAGAATATCAAAATCAAGGTGCTAGCAGGGCTATGCTCCCTATGAAACCTCTAAGGGAGGATCCTTCCTTGCCTCTTCCAGCTTCTGGTGGCCCCAGGTGTCCTTTGGGTTATGGGAATATAGCTCTAACTTCTACCTCCGTCTTCACATTGCCATCTCTCTGTGTCTGTGTTTTCACATGGTTTCCTCCTCTCTTTGTGTCTCTTTCTTCTCCTCTCTCATAAAGACACCAGTCATATCAGATTAAAGACCCACCTTACTCCAGTTTGACCTCATCTTAATTTACACATTATCTACAAACATCCTATTTCCAAATAAAGTCACATTCATAGGTACCAAAAGTTAGGACTTCAACATATATTTTTGTGGAACACACTTCAACCTATCACACCTATGAATATGTTACCTTATATTGCAAAAGGAACTTTGAAGATGTGATTAGGTTAAGGATCTTGAAATGGGAAGATTATCCTGGCTTATTTATGTGTAATCACAGGAGTTCTTATAAGAGGTCAGCAATAGGTCAGAGTCAGAAAAGGAGATGTGACAATAGAAGAAGAAATTAGAGTGATGCAAGCCAAGGAATACAAGCAGCCTCTAAAAGCTAGAACAGACAAGGAATGGATTCTCTTCTAGAACCTCTTAAAGGTATACAACTATTCTGACAACTTGATTCTAGCCAATGAGGCCATCCATTTCAGACTTCTGACCTCCAAAACCATAAGACAGTAAATTTTTGTTTTAAGCCACTAAATTTGCAGTAATTTGTTATAGTGACAATAAGAAACTAACACATGTATGTTTATAGTTTTCATCAAATATAGAAATTTTTTAGCCATTGTTTCTTTAAATATTTTTATACTTCCTCTTCCTCTCCTTCAGGAACTCCAATTACATATATAGTAGGCCTCTTGAAGTTGCCCCATAGTTCACTGATGCTCTGTTTATTTTTTTAAATTCTTTTTTCTCTACATGTTTCACTTTTGATAGTTTCTACTGCAATGTCTTCAAATTCACTAATCTTTTCTTCTGCAATGTCTAATCTGCCATTAATCCCATCTAATGTAATTTTCACCTTTGAGATTGTAGCTTTCACCTCTAAAGTTTAATTTTGACTTTTCTCTTTTTTTTAGTATCTTCTGTGTCTCTATTTTTTGAATATGTGAAATATAGTTACAATAAATGTTCATGTTTACTAATTCTAACAGCTGCATCAATCCTAGGTTGATTTTTTATTTTTTTTTTCTCATTATGGGCTGTATTTCCTTGCTTTTTTTTTTTTTTTTTTGCATGCCTGGTAATTTTTTGTTAGATTTCAGTCATTATAAATTGTACCTTATTTAGTATTGGATAGTTTTGTATTCTAATATTTTTCAGCTTTATTCTAACATACAATTAAATTACAAAGAATTGTTTGGTTCTTTTTGTTCTTGCTTTCAAGTCTTATTAGTCTTGACCGGAGCAGTGTTTATCCCACAGCTAACTATTTCCCACAACTGAGGAAAGGCTTTTCTGAGTACTCTATCCAACGCTTCACAAATTATAAGGTTTTCCAGTCTGACTGATGGGAACAGGCACTATTCTTGGCCCAGTGTGAGTACCAGATGTCATTCTTTCTCATTTGTGGGGTGGTTCTTTCCTTGGCCTCTGGTAGTTTCCTCCTAGGCATGGGCTAATGTCCACTGTCTTGGAAACTGTTATAGTCATGCATGCTTAACAACAAACAGGCATATATTCTGAGAAATGTGTCATTAGGCTATTTTGTCATTGTGCAAACATCATTGTGCAAACATCACAGTGTACAAACTTAGATGGTAGCCTACTATATACCTAGGCTGCATAGTCTATTGCTCCTAGGCTACAAACCTGTACAGTATGTTACTGTATTGTAAGTGATTATAACACAATGATAAATATATATATATCTGAATACAGAAAAGGTACAGTAAAAATATAGTATAAAAGATAAAAAATGGCACATCTATATAGGGCACTTACCATGAATGGAGCTCATAGACAGAAAGTTGCTCTGGGTAAGTCAGTGAGTGGTACCTAGGACATCACTGTACACCACTACAGACTTTATAAGCACTGTACACTTAAGCTACACTAAATTTATTTAAAAATTTTTCTTCAATAATAAATTAACCTTAGCTTACCATAATTTCTGTGTTTTATAAACTTTTTAATTTTTTTAAAATTTTTAACATTTTTGTAATAGTACTTAGCT
>CAUYRT010053461.1:0-28212 GCA_963574885.1 Lepilemur ruficaudatus
TTGATTTTATGAAATAATTTGACATGAGGTATTTAAATGATTGGCAGAACTGAGCAGGGAAGCCATCATGTCCTGGGCTTTCCTATGATGGGAGACTTTTTATCACATCTTCTGTATCCTTACTTGTTATTGGTCTTTTCATATTTTGGATTTTTTCATGGTTCAATCTTGGTAGGTTGCATATGTCTATGAATTTATCCATTTCTTCTGTGTTTTCTAGCTTACTGGCAAATACTTGTTAATAATAGTACTTTCTGATGATTCTTTGAATTTCTGTGGTATCAATTTTAATCTCCTTTTTCATCTCTGATTTTGATTATTCTTTTTTTTCTTAGTGTGGCTAAAGATTTGTCAATTTTATCTTTTCAAAAACCAACTTTTTGTTTCATCAATTTTTTTTTTTGGTCATTTCAATTTTATTTATTTCTGCTGTGAGCTTTATTTTCTCTTTTCTTCTACTAATTTTGGGTATGGTTTGCTCTTGTTTTTTTAGTTCAAGATGAATTATTAGTTTTATTCAAAATCATTCTACTTTTTTGATGTAGGCACTTACTGCCATAAACTTTCCTCTTAGTACTATTTTCACTGTATCCCAAACATTTTGGTATGTTGTTTCCATTTTTGTTTCAAGAATTTTTAAAATTTTCTTATTAACTCACTGATCATTCAGAAGCATATTGTTTCCATGTGTTCGTATAGTTTTCAAAGTTCCTCTTATTGATTTCTAGTTTTATTCCATTGTAGTCAGAAAAATACTTGATATGATTTTAATTTTTTAAAATTTTTTTGACTTGTTTCATGGCCTGACATATAGTCTATCCTTGAGAATGTTCTATGTGCTGAGAACAACATGTATTTTGCAGCTGTTGGATGAAATGTTCTATAAATATCTGTTATGTCCCTGTGGTCTATACTGCAGATTAAGTCTGATTTTTTTTTTTGTTTTGATCTGTCCAATGCTGAAAGTGGGGTGTTGAGGTCTCCAGCTATTATTGTATTGGGGTCTCTTTAGTCCTAATAACATTTGCTTTATATATCTGGGTGTTCCAGTGTTGGATGCATGTATATTAATATTTACAATTATTATATACTTTTGCTGGATTTACTCCTTTATCATTATATAATGACCTTCTTTGTCTCTTTTTACTGTCTAATGTTTCTTCTATATAATGACTTGAAATCTATATTAGCTGATATGCATACAGCTACTCTTGTTCATTTTTGGTTGCATGGGACATCTTTTTCCATTCCTTTATTTTCAGTCTATGTGTAGCATTAGAGATGAAGTGAGTTTCTTGTAGGCAGCATACAATTGGGTCTTGTTTTTTAAAAAAAATCCATTCAGCTACTGTGTGTCTTTTGATTGGAGAGTTTAGTCCATTCATGTTGAATGTTATTATTGATAGGTCAGGTCAGATTTACAGCAGCCGTTTTATTTGATTTCTTGTTGTTTTGTGGTCATTTCTTACTTCCTTCCTGTCTTCCTTTGAGTAAAAGTTATTTTCTCTAGTAGTATGTTTTAATTTCTTGCTCCTTAAATTTTGTATATCTCTTGTAGTTTTTTTGATTTGAGCTTACCATAAGGCTTGGTTTATAATTTACTTTTATTTTTATGTATTTTTTCGTGTATGGTTTGGTATCAGAGTAAGCCTCACCTCATAAAATGAATTGGAAAGTACTTCTTTCTGTCCCCTCCCCCCCCAGATTAATTGTGGAAATCTTTTAAAAATATTTGATAGAATTCTCCAGTGAAATGGAAACTGGGACTGGATTTCGGGTGTGTGTGTGTGTGTGTGTGGGGTGGGGGGTATTAAATTAAAATTCAATTTCTTTGTTTTTGGTTATTCAGATTATTTTATCTTGAGTTTTGATAGTTTTGTGGTTTTTGAAGAATAGGTCCATTTATTTTCATTAAAAATTTATAAGGAAGGCTGTTCATTATGCTTCCTTTTTATCCTTTCAATGGCTACTGGATCTGTAGTGACATCCCCTGTTTTGTGTCTGACATTAATATTGACTTTTCTTTTTGTCAGTCTTGCTAGAGGTTTATCAATCTTACTGATATTTTTGAAGAACCAGCTTTTTGCTTCATTGATTTTTTCTATTGTTTTGTTGTTTCGATTCCACTAATTCTATTATCTTTATATTTAAATTTCTTCTATCGTTTTGTATTTTACTCTTCTTTTTCTCGTTTCTGGAGCTAGGAATTTAGATTATTGGTTTGATGCCATTCCTCATATCTAATGTGAGCATTCAGTGCTACAAAATTAATCAATGTCACTCCATTTGAAACGAGTTTCTTATGGATAGCATATTGTTGGGGAATCTTTTTTTTTTTAATTCACTCTGACAATCTGTTGTTTAATTCATGTCTCCATGGGGACACTAGGTGACATGATCCACTTAGTTATGCTTTCTACAGATCAGAATAGGTTCCGTATCAAGGGGAAGGCCAGTGTCTGTGCCTGTTGACAGTTCTCAGTTAGAGGTTTCTGAGCACCCTCTGGAATGTGTAGGAAGCAATATGGAAACCCAGGGGACTCACCTCTGTGTTGTGCCTCAAGCCTGAGGGCCTCCAGCAGTCTGCCACTTCCTTCCAACTGTAAGAGAATTTCTGTGTTTTCCTTGTTGGGTTATGTCCAAGATTGTTAGTTGTAGGAGAGATGATCTAGAAGGAATGGGACGACTCAGTCTTGGAGGAACTGGAAGTCTGAATAATTATTTTTAACTCATTAACATATTTGTTGGAGCCTACTGTGTGCCAGGGACACTGCTAGGTATGTTGCTCCATAGTAGGACTGAAGGATGAAGGAAAGGAGAAGCAAGCAAGGAAGGAAGGAAGCAGAGAGGGAGGAAACATTTACTCATCCTCCCAGTTTCAGCAAACATTTCTCTAAAGACTCCAAGGACTCTACGTTAGCCCCTTCCTATTACATGCTCTCATTTTAAATTTCCCCTTTATAGAACTCACGACAGTTGCATCTTCTCATTCAGTGTCAGTCCTCCCTTGCTGGTAAGATCGCCGAGAACAGTTGTCTCTCTCACGGCTGTCTCCCATCGTCTAGTGCAGACTGGCACGAGATAGGCATCTGCCAATATTCATCAGTTAAGCTGATGAATGCTCAAATTCACTGTTGCTCTCCACCCCTGCTACAATTGCTGCATGGTTGCTCACCTTCCTGGTCAGTTTCTGGCTGCTTTCCATTGGCAATAAAACCACACTCCCTGACCTCTCATCCTGTACTCGTTTGCAAGGGTCTTTTTGTTTCTGGCTATTGAGTACAACTAACCTCCTGTACCCTAGGACTCCACCCCAGGTACATCATTCCTACCCTTTGGGGGCTAGCAGAAAATCCAAGGGCTGTGGATGGCTACAAGGTTGTAGTGCCTGGCTTCACCCAAAGCAGCAATAATCTTCACTTTCTTTCTGCTGATCAGTTATTAAAATTAGGGGCAAACATTGATGTCAAAACAGAAAACACCTGGCACAGCTCGTTATCACAAGATAAAGCAGCAAAATACAAATCTAGTTGTTTAGTTTTCCATTGTGAAAGGAACACTTCACCATATCATCCTTGGAAATTAAGACACCGAATTAATTATCCTTTCGCTGTCTTGGGTTTTCTTTCCTTCCTTGCCCACCATTAACTGCTTCTGAGATTATGTTAAAGCAATGATCTCTATCATAATGCTCTTCAGCTGGCCCTGAAAACAATTTCCTACCGAAACCCTCCTTTCTCCTAGGAATTGTGTAGACCTTCTTAACTTCATCATTTTTACGGTGTCTTGTTTTGTTTTGTTTATCCTTAGGGGCATTTAAATTTTTATGTGGCTTAACTTATCTGTGTTTTAGACCAAAGTAATGTTTTGCAACAAATAGGATGATTTAAAAGCATTTTGATTCCCCGGGAAGGCTGTTAATATACACTGAAAATTGTGTTGCAGCAAAATGAGATACTTTCAGCGGCAGAGAGTTTATCTAGGGTTGCCCACATAAAACAGGCCTCATTTAGCATTAAATCTCATTTTATGTGATCAGGGTTTATTTTTAAATGGGCCACTCAAGATTCACACTATGAGACTTTTTTACTGAGTATCACTGCGTTCCTTCCACCCTCTACCATATACCCTTGTAACACAATTTAACACTAGATTCGCCCAGGTTTTGGCCAAATTAGCACTGTCTACATCACATGTATCTAGTATATATTTACTCAATAAAAACAATAAAGAGTACATGCGGAAGCACTTTAGAAAATTGTGAAATAATACGTAAATACAAGTCACTAACATTATGAGGTTATTTGCCTGGTTTTCTTTAAACATGTTAGGAACTCATTATTTACAGACATCAAATTACTTCATGTGAATACTCGGGATAGCCACGGGATCACAAAGTACATAAACATTCAGATTACAAGTCATTCATAGCATTTTCAAATTTAAATGTACTTGAAAGGCATGTACATGTGTGTGTGTGGATACGTGTGTGTGTAGTTACATAAAGCACAAAAAATACAAGAGATATGAAAACTATTCCTATTGCGTGTATAAAATGTAATAATCTGTTTCCAAGAACTCAAGGTACGTAGCATATAACGTTATGTTTTAATGAAGATCTATCTGGAAAATCTGATCAGTTTTATTTCTATCATTTTAGAGTTTATCAATTTTATCGATGTCTTGCTCAAGATTGCAGCTTGAACAATATTTGAGAGAGATGTTAGTTTTGACTTTAAAAATCATTCTCCTATCAAAGAAAATTTTTTTGTTCTGAGAAAAATAGTTAAAAGGTCGGGACGACTTTCTGTGTAAAATAGACACACATATTCTAATGCTAACATCAGGAACTATATATATATTACTATGTTAGCATTAGAATATCAACTTATTTTTGTCCTTTGTCTCTGGTGAGGTTTCAATACTGTCTAAACAGATTTTCAGTACGGCAGCAGAAAGCATCACAGGGATTAACTCTAGGTTAACTTCTAGACATGTGCAAATAAGCCAAGTAAAGGCTCCAGAGGTAACAAAAAACAGCCATTTGCTTCTCAGTCTTGTACAAGGTTTCTCATCTGGGAAAAATCTGTTAAGAATTTAACGCCCAGGCCAGGCACGATGGCTCACACCTGTAATCCTAGCACTCTGGGAGGCCGAGGCGGGCGGATCACTCACGGTCAGGAGTTCAAAACCAGCCCGAGCAAGAGTAAGATCCGTCTCTACTAAAAATAGAAACTAATTGGCCAACTAAAAATACATAGGAAAAATTAGCCAGGCATGGTGGCGCATGCCTGTAGTCCCAGCTACTTGGGAGGCTGAGGCAGAAAGATGGCTTGAGCCCAGGAGTTTGAGGTTGCTGTGAGCTAGGCTGATGCCACAGCACTCTAGCCCGGGCAACACAGTGAGACTCTGTCTCCAAAAAAAAAAAAAAAAAAAAAAAAAAATTTAATCCCTGGCATTCTTCTTTTTCTGAGAAAAATCTCAAGTAAAATATTATATAAAGCAACAGAATGGACAAATGGAGTCCCTAAAAAAAAATAAATAAAACTCACCAACGTGACAAAATCTAAAGAATTTCAGCAGGCAAAGATCAAATACAGAAAGTTGAACTCATCTTGTATATTTTCATACGGTGTCAGATAAAAGAAACATTTTTATGAAAGGAAAATTATTATAAGCTTTGTGTCAGGCTGAACAATGGCCCCCCAAGATGCCCATGTCCTAACCCCTAGAACGTGGGGTGGTTTGTTTCTAAGGCAAAACAGACTCTGGTGGGAGACAATTCGTTACAGGAGCAAAAGGAAACTAATCCAAGCCCCTCTCTCAAGTTAATTGATATAGAGTGCTTCTGCAAAGTCAGAAATGATGAATATACACAGTAATGACCACGGGTTGAGATTCCTCAGACTCATTTTTTAAGACAACTATTGTTTTTTAAAAGTAAAGTGATACCCACCTTTTTATTTGATTTTAAAGAACTAAATCTGAGGAGCACACTATTTTCACTCTATTCAACCAATGTTACAATTTTGAAATCAATTATGAATTGGCCTTTCTCTATCATTTTGAACTAAAATTTTTTAAATCACTGATTTAATTGTATAAATACACCACTTCAGTGCTTTCCGGACATTGACGGGAACAGAGACACTGAACAACTGATAACGTCACTGAAATGTTCTTAAGTATTGTGTTATTCTGGTAACATCACTATCCCTTACAATCAGAAAAAGTACACTGAACTTTCCAAGTTATAACTTATTCTCTGATATCCTGTAAAACATTTCTTAAAATCCTTTCGAACTTTCTGAAATATCTAGTCCATCAGGAAGAATTTCAAGATGTTCATTATAAAATCCTGAAATTTTGCCCCATTTTTTAAAAAACAATTTGTTGAAGATGTTTTACACTTGAACATATTGTTTAAAATATAATCTTTATTTCCCATGTGACAGCCTCATAGTGTTAATATTTAACGAAGACACAGGTCTGTCACTGCTCTGTTATAAATAACAGAGATTTTTGGAATTAGAGAATGTTTAAAAAGGAACTCAAAAGAAAACTTTAATGTGATAATAATTGTTTCATTTCACGTCAGAATTTCAATTAGCAAAAATTTTTTACTTACAGGTTTTATCTGCTAGAACTAGTCAATCCTGCTTTATATTGGTTTTTCTTTCCCCAATTACTTACACACATCAGATGGCAGAGTATACAAGCATGCTGAGAAGTTTCTATTTGCTTCTAATTTGGCACATGATGTAACAGTTTCCTTCCTCTAACATTTATGACTTTGAAAGCTCTTAGTTCCTTTGTTTTGCATCTAAATTGTTCAAAATCACCTTGTGTTTTAGTTCATGAAGGCAACGCATATTTTTAACAGCCGACATTCTAGAATGTTAGCTCTTACCTTCTTGCCAATGTTTCTAGTCAAATTGAAAGCTACTTAAATGTACGTTTTATTAACTTTTACAAAGTATTTTGGATTACCCATCGACATTCACAACCTTTCAAATATAATTCGCCTAAAATACAGACTTTATGGGATTAGGAGACAGCGTTTAGGGTCCACTCTTTAAAATTTTGAATTCGTAGTTTCAGAGGGTCCTTCTATTATACATGAAGACAATGGCAGTTTTGTGAAAGGTTAGCAATTGTAAAATACTACAGATGCAAAGCTGTGTTCAAATTACTTAATATATTTTCCATTGAACATTTGCTACGGGGTAACACAGGTATAGTTTTGTCAATTGAGATATTTTTCTTCCCATTTTGACTAAGTAAAAATAATTTAACTTTCTACTGTGTAAAAAGTATCCCAGTCATTAAAACTGGCAGGATAAATATCTCCTAACAATTTCTGTGCATCTTTATATGCATTTGAGATGCCTGCTGTGAGTGTGAACTCACATGGACAGATTTTCCAATATTTTACTCATCTTCTGAGAGGTTCCATTAGATATCAGCTGTACTATGAGTTGCTTCTTAGTCAAATTCTAATGATAAGAAATTAACAAAGAAATCACTTATTATGGCTAATTACCAAATTATGTGTTATGGTTCAATGTCTTTTTTTGTAACTAAGTGGCAGTTTATAGAGCTAATATGGTCATGCTCTACAAACAAAAAAAATCCCGTGCTTAAAAACATGAGATACATAAATACTAAAACCTCCAACACATCCACAGTACTAGAAATGTTGCCAGAGCTGAAAAGGACTTTAGACATTCTCAGTCCATATTCAGCGCAGGGTTGGGAAATTGATCTGCTCAATGTCACTGGCTCAGCGGTGGCCAGGTCTAGGGTCTAGGACCTCCATCACCCGACTCCCAAACTAAGACTCTTTGCAGCACATCACACTGAGTCGATCTCTCTCTCTCTCACACACACATGCAAGTTACGCTAATGTAGTTGTAAAGCAATCTGAACAAGCACATTTTATATAAATTTACATGTTGTGCGTACTCTGTACTTTCTTATAAGCCTTTTCTTTTCGCAGTAGAGCACAAAAATGAAGCACATCAAAAAAAAAAATAGTACAGGGCCCTGCTACATTAAGGATTGTCAATAAAACATCTTTCTTTTATCTAATTGCTGGAATTAGATTCTAGTAAGTGTATAAATATGCTAAAATCAAAGTGTTTTCAGAAATAGGCCATAAAAATTCACTAAGCACAGTATTTATCTAACTCTGAGACTAGAACATGTCTGCATTGACTGCATTTTCTACAAATAGACAACATTCTCTGGACTTACCTGCCCATTTTTTTCCTTAAGTGTATAACAGATGTATATAACAGAGTTATTGTACATTTCATATCATATGTTTTCTTTCACATTAAAATAACGTATGTCTTACTGTGCACATATACTTACCAAAATTTCCCAGTAGTAATAAAACTCTAATAAATTTTCTAAAGTAATGTGATCCTGTACAAAATCTAGTAAAAGTTAACCAAAATACAACATATGCATGCAAGAGTAAGCTACAACAATTTATATTTATAAACATTATCTAATTATATTTTGCCTTAAATTTCAAAAATAATACACATACACTGATCAATAAAAAATGTTTTACATACCTTGTCAGCCATAATGTAGACGTTGTTTCAATTTTGAAATAAATAAATCCACCTCTAGCAGTCAACAATGGTCAGTGACATTTGGATAAGAACGTTAAGTTCACAGAGACACCCAGATCTTATATTCAGTGAGGATTTATAATAAAATCATATATTGGATAATTTATGATTTTAAGGGTCAGGATAAAGCTCAAGGGAAAAAATAAGCAAATCACTTCATCATCTACCAATCTGAAATATAGGGGGTTTGAACCTTCCATATTTTTGTCAAAATAGCAATTAACCACAGATAGCAGATGCTGCTCCCTCGTCCACGGAGGGTCTCGAGTTTTATTCTGCATCTCATTGGGAAGGAAATATAAATTTTTAAAATAGAATTAACTTGGGGAAAGGCTGCAACTCTTAGCACCAAATGTTTTTTCTTGGAGCACCAAATGCTTTAAGGAAAACATTCCAAGTATCAAAGTTTTCAGATAGATAAATATTTATGGATCAAATCCATAAAGAACAGACATTGTTATGAAATATATAGAGATGCCTTCAAAACTTTCTTTCTAGGCAGAGCAGACACATAAGTTAGGAGTCATTTCCCACTTAATTGTTTGTGCAACCTTATGCAACTCGGATGGATGAGGCATCAGACTTATTCATTTATACACAGAGGGATCTTGACAGATACCACGTCCAGAAAAATGGAACAAAAGCTACTTCTCTCTATAAAATAGAAAAATGTTGTTCAACTCATATAGAAATGGCTTTAACCTATTTTCCTGATAAAAAATCATGAAGAGATTTTTAATCTAGTCCCCTTCGGTAAGAAAACAGTTCTCCTTAAAACAAATTCTTCTCATTTGCTAGTTAGCATAATCGGAGAAAAGCGTAGCACAGATCTGGTTCGTATCTTTTGAGGGCAGTAAAATCCCATCTGTCTTTGAACTTTATGAATGGTATCTTTTCAGTCTACAGATAGACCGTTGCCTCTCCCTCTCCATTGAGAGCTCTTCATAGTATTTGCGTTACAATCTACAGAAAGTTATTTTGTCATTTAGAGGCAGAGGCTTATTTTACATTGCTCATGCAGCAAAGACAGGACACTAGAGAAATGTAAATACCAAAGAAATACAGCCTTAGCTTCCGTACTATTCTTGACGCTCTTAAAAGACCATCAGTGGGTGTGCACTGATCAAAACCAAGTGCCTACAGAAAGCAGACATAAGTCCTGTTCCAGAACAAAGGTGTAGAAAAACTCACTGCAGAAAGGGCCAAGTGTGCTTTATCAAGCTTCCCGGTGACAGCCGCATACACACACATACCGCCCATAGTATCATCTGTGAGCACGAGGGACACGTTTTGGAACCCAATACAATCCCACCCCTCAAACGGACTGGAACGATTGCATCCTCAACCGAGCACGGTCCACGTGAGCTTCACGTGGGCTTGAGGAAAAGGGTAAGCACGGGCACAGGTAAAAACTTTATTCATGAGTATGTGGACACATGACTTTGGATCCAGCCAGCCAGTGACATAAATAAACGTGAGCAGAGGTTTCAAGCTAGAGGTTACATGGGCATACATGTTTATTTTTTATATCTGTGTGTGTGCGTGCATGAGGCTTCTCGGAGGGGCAGTGCCGCAAACCCGGACACCAGCCAACGGCCTCTCTCCTTGGAGGTCTCCACGCAGAGCTCCACGGGGCTGATGACACCAGGGTGCCCCCCACCGCCGGCCGCACGCCCGCCAAGCGTGCAGTGCTCGCCGCCTCCTCCCCACCGTCACGGTCGCTGAACTTATTTTTAGTGTCAGTTGATGAGCCCGTGTGCTCGCGGGGAGACATCCCACTGACCCAGCCACTGGTCATTGTCTGTGCCGGTTCCCGTCAAAGCAGGCGCGTTTTGTCAGGCTTCCAGTTGAATATCCACGTCGCGTCTGAGGCACAGTATCGGAAGTGACTGGATCATCGGAGCTCTTTCCCTCGGCTGCTGCCTTCCTCCCCCGCCGTGTTCCTGCTCACGCTGACACGCTTGGGCACCAGTGGCGTGACACAACGGTGGCTTCTCTGCAAGATCGTAACGCGGACATCACCGGCGTTGGCCCTCCTGCAAACCTAATCCATGACAAACGGGAGGAAGGAAGGTCTCTGTCCTGCGCTGAATCACAGCCCAGGTGGAGAGGCGCCCCCCTCAAAGACAGTAATAGGTCATTCAATGTCAGAAGGCATAAAAAGGATGAGCGGGATCTTCACAGGCTGCTGCTTGCTGTTGCCTTTAATTATATTAATTAAACTTCGAGATTTTCATGCAAAGAGAGTTGCTGGCTTGTGACGCTGAGGAGCCCTTGGAGACGTGAAGGGAGGAGAGACCCTGAGCGGGAAGCTTTGTGGCTACGGCTTCCTTTAAATTAAAAGCAAAACAGACTCCTGGGTATGTTTACCGACATTAAGGCTTTAATGCACTGCTAAGTCCCAAACATAGCGAAAGGGGGGATCTACCGGTCACGGGGACAAGTGCTCAGAGCACGAGTCCCTTAAATTCCACTTCAGGTCTCTGGCGGGGAGCTGTCTTCCTGCGGAATAACGCTCTATTAATTTTCTTGTCCCCGGTGCATAATGAAAGAAAGGTGTCTTCAAAAACTAAAGGGCAAAATCTCGCTTGCGACCGATACCTTGAGGCAGCCTGTCTACGCTTTGTCATGCGTGTGCACTTCTCAGTGTTAAGATGACAAGATTTTCCAGTCGGAAACTTCCCGCAAGGCAACTGTGATGGGGGCTTGGAAGGAGTTTGTGATCCGACATAGCTATAAGGCAACGGCTTCTCTGTTTGCTCAGCCTGGTGGGGAATCTCATACTCTGCTTACAGCTGAAGATCTTGCCATATAAAAACTCAAGTGCCAAAAAAACAAACAAAAAAAAAACACCACTCCTGTCTCCATTAAACACCCATCATGGCTTGTTGTTGAATGGTCCCTGTTTTGATGCCATCTTCATGTTGTTGTGGCTCTGGTTGCTTTCCCCTCTGCGACACATTCAAACAAACTTTCTTGCATAAACCCCGGCACGCGGATCAACGCCATTCTTTCCTCTCCGTGCCGTGAAGCATGAGTTACCACTGACGTTCATCACCTCCCGTGTAGACGGCAGAACAAGTGTTTGAAAATGTTTGGTTCAAGCGAAGCAGAAGGCACAGAAAACATTTCCTGACGGAGAGGATTTAAGCTGCTCTTCCAAAAGCTCTGAAACGCACTTGATTTTTTTTTTCCCCTTTGGTTGGAAACCAGCAGTGTGAAGAACGGGCTCTCTCTGTACCTTCCTGGTCTTCCTGCTTCCCTCTCACTGGGAAGGAACTCGGGAGAAGTTTATGCACCGGCCCTGAGGAAAGAAACAAACCCTCATTGAAATACGAAAGCGGTTACAGAAGAGCATAGGAACATCTAGTTTTCACACCGTGATACGCTACACGCATGTTCGAGGAAAGGACAATGTCAAGATGAAACAGGAAGTCACAAATTCCTTTTTCCCTTGGGTCAAAACATAACGGCTCATTCCCATCTTTTCCGTAGTAAGTTCGCCTAGGCGAAGGTATGGTCGATTAGTATGGAAAAAAACACTGTGGATATAGAATTTTGTTACTGTTACCTAACATACAGCATCACTATCATAACAGTAAAAATACCAAAGCCACCACCTTATATGCTTTTTTTCTGCAATGAATTAAAATGAAATTATTCTCTTATGCAATCTGGTGCTTTCAACATGTGCACTTGAGGAGTTCATTTAAGAAGCAGAAAGAGACTGAGGCTGAAGAATCCTGGGAAAGGGAAGAGCTGCCGTCTCTTACTGATTTTACTTTATAAAAGGCTTTCGCAAGATCGTTTCCATTGCTGTCAACCATTTCTCACAACTGCACACCACCGAGATGGGTTCTTCTCAGACGGTGATTATTTATTGGCAGTGCGCATTTTCAAAGAGGATTTACACTGAAATCCTTAACATTTCGGTGAGGCTTGTGTGGATACGTTGTTCCACATGTGATTGTAAGTAACCCAAGAATTATTTGGAAACAAAGTCTCCAATTAGTGATAAAGGATCCCCTCCTTTCAACTCCTTGGTATCATATTGCTGATCTACGGGACTACCCAAACCATGTCCAGACGCCTCTACTGGCCACAAGCTAGCATACTGCTTCCCATATAGGGTCGAGATTATCACCCTGTTGGTATTCTTCTATTTCTTATAGCGGCTACTATCCAATCACTTCAGGTTTTAGAGCTTTTATTTCTTTCCCTCTAAACGTGAACAAGTTTGTTTTTAACATTCAAAGTATGGTAAAATTCAAAAGGAACAAAAAAATATTGTTGAAGAAGAAAGCGCGGAACATAAAAGCGGAATTTTTGTCTGTTCTCCTTTCAAAAATGACTGCTCAATAAATTTGGAAATTTCAGAAATTAATGAAGACACAAAAGCATAGAAGCAAAACGAGCTACTAGGAGTTTTCGTTAGCTTTTGCCAAAAAGAAGGCAAACATTCGTCAAATTATCTGTCTTCTAAATAATTTGGGAGGCACCATTACTACTATAATCGCCAATTTTATTACTTACTTTGTGCCTAATGTCTATAGGTAATACCAGTGGCAAAAGAAAGTGGAGAAAAAAGCAGAGAGAAGGTCAAATTAAAATGAGGTCACATTCCTTGGTGATACAATGGTCAGGGGTGATGCACTCAGATCGCATCTTTGTATTTACCTAGAACCTGCAGACAAGATTTTTAGAATGAATGCGAAGGGTTCCTCTCTTCTAGATTAGCCAAGGGAAGTAAGGGTGTCTCCAAAACAGAAGAAACTATTAAAAACATTTCTTTCATGACGCATCCCTTTCTAAACATTTTTTCAAGGGGGACAGGTAGGAAGAAAATAACATCATATCTAAATATTTGAGAAAAAAAAAAACACAGTGCTTCTAAACCACAATAGCGTTCATATACAATGAGAAATAGATTTGCACTATGCATACTCGTCAGTGATGAACATTTAAAACATTGTCTTCTGGCAATTTCCCAGGATCAAAACAAATACATGAGAAATGATATTATGACATCAAGGTTGTAAATTAACGACATCTTTTCTTGTGTGTTTATGGACCAAAAAAAAAAAAAGTTTTCTCTGTTCTGTATAATTTTTAAAAGAATTTATCTTGAATCTCTACGTTTACTTGAGTTTCCTCTCTTGTTAACTGAATATAGATATACGGATCTTTCTCTAACCACTTCTGTTCTATATACGAGATTAATCTTAGAATGTAACGATTAGTAAATTAAAAATTTACATTAAGCAACTGGATAGTTTAAAAAGATTCATAGTCTACCTGAATTCTCAAAATCTCTTCAATTCCTAAATTATTCCAGACCCAAATTATTTCCTATTTCGCTTGATGCAGTTTAATTAAAGACATAGAAACGTGAGTGAAGAAAATTCGTATTGATTTTGACTGTGAGGTCCTTACTATAAACAACTCTTCCAAAGCTAATAAATATCAATCACCAGCTGCCAAATGTCTATTGATTTAAGTACCAAAAATACCCCATTAAATTCAGTATACGCTCGTACGTTCCGACACAGGCCCGATAATAAAAACAACCGAATGTTTTGCTCCCATTCTGACCATGGACCCAGGTGACTTTTCACTGTTATCAGTGGCTGCGAATGCCTGGGTGTAATTTTATTTGACAGAAATGTAAAAGCTGGTGACTTGGGGGAGGTCTGCATAGGAGATACTGTCAAGCGTTTCCCGGTCCTCTCTGCCACGGGGCCGCTTCTCCCAACATCTCTCTGCACCCCCACTACAGCCGAACCACACTGCACCGTAACTGTTTGCTTGGGTATCTAAAAGGGGTTAAATCCGAGGGCTCTGAAGCCTGAGTGTGGATCCCAGCTCTGCCACTTATTAACTGCACGTCCACGGGCAGCTTATTTAACTACTGTGCCCCTCAGTTTCTTCAACAGTAAAACAAAGATTAAAAATTGGGCCTCTTCTGAGGGGTGTTTGTAAAGATTAAATTTGCTAATGTGTTTAAAGCACTGAAACCAGTGCCTGGCATATAGTAAACTCTCAATAAACAGTAGGTAGTGTTGTCACCATCTCTCCTCTACAATGTAACCGTGCAAGGTTCAACACAGAGCAGGTTCAACAAAGACTCACTGAAAAACACGGATGAACGGAGGGACGAGGAATGAACGAACACCCAATCACACAGACCCCCACTGGTGGTGGAGCCAGACCTCAAAAAGGGGAAGATAGAGTCTAAGCGTGAATTTGAGAGAGAAGAGGAGGATTACCAAGGAGAAAGCCGTGGTCCTTCAAACACACCCAGTACTGCCTTACAGAACACATTAGTGATGACGCTAATCATGTTTAAGGTCACGGATGTCTGGAGTGCCATTTGTGTCACGGCGAGAAGGCTACGCCAGAACACTGCAGAGCAATTTTTATTTGCAGACAATGGGATGTGACAAGGCTCACAGGTATGTCGTCTCCTGATGCTTATGACGCCTACACGACAGAAGTATGTAATCAAGGTAACAGGAAAAGCAACACAAAACAGCTCAGTGCAGAATGAAAAGCAGTATTAATGGTTATTTTTCTGAGAATATTTCATTTTTACAACAAATAAAAGCCGAAAATAAGAAAAGTTAACTAAATGGTTTAATAAAAAATGATCTAATGTAACCTAAATATATAAAAAATATCTATATAGGCATACATATTTATGATTTCAATACTTTCTATAACAATGAAAAATCAAATTTATTTCTAACCAATCAGAATTTTAAATAAATTGTGATTCATCTATTTAACTCATTAAAATATAAAGCTTTGTAAAGATATAGGAAAATGTTAAGTACAAATAAAAATGACAAATTATATATATATGATTGTAATTATGCAAGATATGCCCCAAAATAAACGCTAAGAGATAATATGTCAGCATTTTGTGGGTAATGGAATAGTATATGCTTTTTTTATATCTTTTTTGTATATTCACATATTTGCTTATTTAAAAAGAAACAGTTTTCAAAGAGTAAATTCATTCAGCAAAAGTGCAATCATTTCTAAACATCTATATTTCTATGTTTTTAAAGGTCAGCCCAGGAACCTTTTAACTACTCACTGCCGGGAATCACCACCAACTGGTAACTATGCCAGAGCTTTTCAGCACTCAAGTTTCCACAGGTTAACTCATTTGCTCATCTCTGGGTTGTATTTTACAATTAATATTCTGGTTTGTTTTCTGTGTCTTTGCTTTTAGGAAGCTCAGATTTACAGGATGTTCTAAAGAGAGTTGCTACCCTGAGAATATATTTTCTGTTATAACTATACCTTCACTTTGGCCCATGATTATTTCTCTATTTTTATTCTTTGGAGCTTTTATTGTTTCTGCTCTCAGTACTGCTTTAGAAGTAGACGAGGTGTAAGTAAATTTAAACTAACACAGATTTCTTAATTCTCAACTTTCTCAACCATAAAGAATATCCAAATTCATCTTAATGTCTAAAACAAATTGTTGCCTATACCTTTACCTTATGGAAAAAGATCCTATCATATCTACTTCCCTTTTATGTTGCTTTTTCTTATTCTGGTAGGGCTTAATGAAGTCTTCTATAGACAGCTGATGCCAAATGATGATCCATTTGAACTTATCATGAACTAAGTTAACAAAGATAATTAATACAAACTTGAAATCGATCCATGCAAGAATGTTGGAACTACACTATTCTTCATGTAATCCCAAAAGTTCTTCTAAAAGAATAAATCTCCTGAGTCAAAGACTGAAAATTTAACTTCATTTTCTTTGTCTGCTAGGTAAAACTAAGAACAATATGATTCTCTATAAACTAGAACTGTATTAAAATTCCTAATTCATCTCTTAGAGCAGAGCTGTGCGTGGAAGCTTCAATCCTTTACCTCTTATGATTTTCTTTGGTACATGAAGAAATATAATGGACCAAGGGTGCATCACAAACAAAACCGTGGTCATTACAAAGGCTAAACTCAGAATTAGAATCTGTCAGCTTTAACTTCATTTAAGTGGTTTTCCAGGAAATAATTAGTAACTATGAGAGAGAGAAGCTTATTGACATTTTCCCAGAAACCACTGTTGGCAATATCTTCTCTTGCCACAATAAGCAGGAAGGGGACGGAGATGCCCCAAAGATAAATGTCTGATACCACAAGACTAACCTGCACTTAACTACACCGAGAAATGAAAACAAGACAAGAACTGACATATCTGCTGTTGGTTGAGTATATCGGGCCCCACTCTGTTGCAATATTTTAAAACTGACTTCACCCTCTCATTTTCCCTGTGACCAGAGGAAGTGCCATGTCTCCCATATCTTGAGCATTAAAATTCCACTGGCATTAACACTTGTGAGCTCCTTTACTAGCTATCTGAACAGGATGTATTTCACTGCCATAACTGCTAAAGTATTATGCTCACCTCATAAATATCCATTGACAAGCTGAAGCAAACAACTGCACTTTAGTTTAGACTTTTCAAACACAGATAGCTGATTTATTCGTAAATCACTTCTAAAAAGAGATTACTAAACCTTCACGTTCTGTGCAGCAGTAAAGAGTGTTTCAGATTTTAAATTGTATACAAAGCACTAATATGCATAGACACAGAAACTAATCAAGAGGTCAAGGAAACCACTAATATAAGGAGAAACTTGAGAATACAACAGGCTTTTTGAGTGGTGATTTTCTGTAGCAAATGGAGGTACGAAACAGAAGAAAAGACACACATTACCATCCACGTCCCTCTCTCCCTTCTCCCCTCCCTCTCTCTTTCTCCATATATATGTGCTATCCTTTGCTATGAATAAAATTACAAGATTTTTAGCTGATATAAATTCCACACACCCTTTTCTAATGGAAGCTCAACCTACAAATGACCCATTTTACAGTAGAGACCACACACCATATGGATATTCGGTAGGTGTCATGAAGGGAAGTCCTGATTTTGCCTCAAAAATTTATCTTCAAATTTTGTTTTTAGTCTTTCCATTCTGACTATAGACATGCTATTAATATTTATTTTGAAAAATCAATACTTCTTAAAATTCAGGCATTTAGTTGCCAGTTAATGATACACCTAAACCATACTTCATAATAGTAAGATGTGAAACTGATCCTTCAAAGTTATTAGTTGTATATAAAGACACACGCACATATTTGTAGATACAGAAATAATTTTAACAGTTTTCTAAAAATCCTTGCTGGCAATGCCTTCTCTTGGGCTTCGTAGTAAGTCATAATGGTAGATACCCAAAAAACAGACAGATATAGACATAATCAGAACAGAGTTCTGTATATCCTTTTAGTTGCTTAACATTTATTTTGTTAGACAAATAATAGATTATGTAGAAATGATTTTCCTCTTTCTAATCTCAGTTAGAATACAGATTATGTGTTAGATCTTAAACCATAAGTATTTCTATAAAAAATATATATAATCTTTAAGCAATAGAAAACCAAAAAAATAATTTATGCACATTATAACATTACCATTAACAGAAGACTGAAAACAACCCACATGTCCATCAGTAAGAGACAAGATAACTAAACTAGGATATAGATAGAAAATCAGATACTATAAATAATATACAGCTGTTAGAAAAAATGAAGACAATTTCCATACATCATCATGGAGTGATGACCAGGATTTATTAAGGCAAAAAAAATCAAGGTGCATAGAGTCTACACACTATAACATCTTTTCTACTACAAAGAAGGAAAATACACTGCCATTAATATTTGCTTATATTTTTGAAGAGAAAGGAAAAATTATTTTTAAAACATTGGCTGTTACTAGGAAGAGGAAGGGCAGAGTGGAGTGGATAAGAATGTAAATAAATGAGATAACTTTCAATGCATCTTGTTATATGCTATTAAACGAAATGATATAATTGCTTGACATTTGGAAAAAAGTTTACATAACAAAAAGAAATTCCTACTAAAACATCCTTCATTTAGTGCAAGGCAGAAGAGCCTGCCGAAAGCATAAGACATGGTAGGAAAGCTGATGTGGAGAGAGATTTTGCCACAGTGCATGAGGTCTTTCCTTGAGGGCAAGGAAGTAGTTGACTAAAGTCTGCAAGAAAGGCAGGAAGGTAGAGAGTATTTCCTTTGCCAAAGGCACATGGGATCATCCCAAAGGGAAAAGAAGCCGCCCCCCACTGAAAATGTGGGACATGGCAAAAGGAATGAGAAAAAATAGCCCTGAGGGACCCAGGGATCTTCCCCACCACAAGTGGCAGTCTGCTGAAACCTGGAGGCAGGAGAACTGAGAAAGATCCCTCTGGAGCTCACGGCACCCTTTCAGAATGCAAGCTGTTGGCCAGTCCCGGGCTGCAGGCAGGAAGTCAGTATAGAAACAGGTTCTCAAAGGTATGGAAAGTTGGCTGGAGAGGGGGATTGCGGCAGTTAGAAAGCAAAAAGATCTTCCCTGCAACTCAGTAAGCTTGCAGCTGGACTGCAAAGGAAAGCGGGGTGGGGAAAGAGAGTGAGTGAGAGAGAGCAAGAACAGGCATGCCAGGCTGAAGGGAAATCCTTGTTCCTGCCCTAAAAATTACTGAAGGCAGCAGTCAATGAAAAACAACTGAGACAAAGCCCAGATCCAGCTCAACTACAGATTAGCAACGTGACAGAGGAAATGGTATATATGTTTTTCTAGGGGTAAATATTACTTCAGCCAATTTCTCATTTTAATTCACAATGTCCAATGTAAAATCACAAATTATGGTACAAAGACACAGAAAAATATGATCTATGATCAATGGAAAACACAGTCAATATTAGCAAATCTATGGATGCCCTAGCTATTATAGCTAATAGGCAAGTACTTAAAATAGCTATGATAAAAATATTAAAAGATCTAGCAAGAAAGGTGGATAAAGATGCATAAAGATAGTGGGAATTTCAGTAGGAATATGGACACTATAAGTAAAAATGAAATGTCAAAGCTAAAGAGGAAAAATGCAATATAGAAATAAAGAATGTATTTAGTGTAAAACTAGAATGGACACAGCACAAGACAGATTCACTGAACTTGAAGACAGGAAAACAAATTGTTCAAATTGAAAAACAGAGAAAATAGAGTGAATCTGAGCCCTATGACACAGTATCTAACAGTTTATGATACGAGTAATTAGTGTCCCATAAGGAGAGGAGTAAAATGGGGCAAAAGAAATACTTGAAAAATATACAGAGAACTTTCTAAGAATTGACAGAAGACTTAAACTTACAGATCAAAAAACCTCAGTGAATCCCAAGCAGAATAAATACATAGAAAACCAAGGAACAGAGAGTAAAACTTACAAAAACCAAAGAATATAATCAAGGCACAATTCTCTCATCGCCCCCTCCTTCCCCAGTAAGTTATAGAGAAGGAAGGCAATAAGCACATCAGCTGACTTTTTATCAGAAACAATGGAAGACGCAAGACTATGGAACTCTAAAAAATAGTAAATGAAAATATATGTCAACTAGGATTTCCATATCCAGAGGAAATACACTTCAAAAAGTAGACAGACGTTTTTACACAAAATCTGAGGTTATTTATCTGCAATAGACTTTAACAAGTGCTGTATGTTCTTGAGACAAAGAAAAAGACACTAGATGAAAGCTCAGATCTGCAGAAAGAAACCAAATAGAAAATACGTGACTAAACAAAAAACATAAATATATACATAAAATAATTTTTTTGACTATTATTGAAAGGAAAAAATAATATTATTGAATTCATAACATGTGTCAAAGTAAAATATATGAAAACAAGACCACCTAGAGAAGGAAGATTAAAAATGGAAATTAAGCCACTATATTATTTGATAGATGGTGAAAATTTAAAGCATATTGTTATTTCCAGAGTAACCACTGAAAAATAATACAGAGATCTAGCTAAAAAAGATGAGAGGAGACAGAATGAATAAAAAAAAAATACTATATTAACCTAAAAGAGGGAAGAAAAGGAGTAACGGAAGAAGGTTTTTGCAAATAGAAATCAAATACAGCAAACGTAAGAACTGAAAACAAACTTAAATACATAAACTGAGTGGAAGGCCACATACAGAAAACAACTATTTCAAGTGATTTAACACAGTATTTTGTCTGTACATCAACAACGGAATATGAACTAAGGATAAATAGAATAGCAAAGAAATGTTTTATTTCATTCATCAGTCTTAATTTTACTATTATTTTATTACTAATTTGTAGCTATACATAAATTAGGTTAGGGCAAATAAGTAACTATTGTTAAGACCAATAATTTTCGTTCTAGAGAAAAGAGATACAAGTATAAATTCAAAGACACTCAGTAAAATCCTTTATTGGTAAATTAAAAGTGCAAATACACTATGAACTCAATGTTTTCCAGAACTATCGTACTGCCTGGCTCTGACTGCCAAGAAGGCCTGGAAGCAATGACAACTCAGTAGTAATTAGCATCCTTAGTGACAAAAATGTGTTCTCTAAATGGCATTATCTATTAAAAAAAAAAACAAAACTAAACTAAGGCTCATTGGAGTTGAATGGTTGATTCCAACTTGAGGGCAGAAAATACACAAGATGAGTCTGGTATATATCGTGCCAGAATGAAAGATATTGATCAAAGGCTGATGGGTCCATGCCAAAAATATGTAGCAATCAACATGATGGACCAGGCTTTCTCTAGTTGCCCTCTCCAATCTATCTCCGCATCATTAATCATGGAACCACTAACTTATCTAACGCGCTGTGAAGTACACAGCACCGCTTACGAACACTTCATGCCAGAAGTAAAAGGTGACTCTGGATCAGCGTGGAGGTGACACAGAGTATCCGTATATGTGAGTGTATGCCAGCGATCAGTGCCGGCAGAGTTGTAATTTTATAAAAAGTATAGAGGCAGCCCTTGAGAAGAGATTCAAAGGAAGTCAAGGAGGCCACGGCTACCTGGGGAAGAACAATTCTGGTAGAGAAAGCAGCAGGTGCAAAGGCCCTGGGGTGGAGCTATTTTTGCCGTATCTGTGGAAAAGTAAAACAGGCGGTGTGGCAGAGAAAGTGATGAAGAAAATAGAAGATGAGGCCAGAGAGGAACCAGAGGTCCTATCATGCCGAGCCTTGTGGCTGTAACTGTTATAAATCCTCTTTTTCTTTTCTTTTTTTTTTAAAGTTAGTAATTATACAAAGTTAACATCTGGATCCCTTCTCTTCTCTTCTACAGCAGATTGAGCTAAGATGTTAAGTGATTTACATTTCAAATTCTTAGATTCACATCAACCAAACCCGAAACAAACAAAAAAGACGCAACAGACACTATCAAACCAAAGAACACAAACTACAACCATCATGTCAAACAGTGGCTAATTGAAAACACAATCCGCATCAGAATTATGCATTCAAAAAAAAATCCAAAGGAAAGGCGCATTACATCACCACTGTTTAATCAGGTGGGAAGTAGAATAAATTAGTTTGCTCGGCATGGAAGAATGCTAGCATTAAAATACTAATGTTTGCTGGAATATTTCTAGACTTAAAATGTTAACCTCAGTTGTTAACACCACTACGCAAAAATTTTACATGCAATTCATGTATATTTTCCTAGGAAATTACCCATTGAGATCAACCATTTGCTTTATCAAACTAATTTTGACACATTTAAAAAGAAATCCTGAATGCTTATACCTCAATACTGAAAAACACTGGTTGAGGGATTTTCCTTATATGGTCCTTAGTGATACAATGATTTATCCCTAGCTAAGTTAGCTTTCTGAGAATTAAATCCTCATTTATAGGACCCTAAAACAATGTATATTGTGCTAGTAAAAAAAATTAATAACTAAAACATATTGATGGATTCAGCCTGCATTTGATTCATACAGGTTTTCATTACTTCTTTCTACTTAAAAGTATCCACAGCTCTCTGGGTCATTTGTCAGACAGCTCAATTCCCAGATAATTTGAGACTAAGAACGATTATTTAGCAGGACCTTTCAAAGAAGAACAAATACTACAAACTTCACTTTAAGTTTTTACATTGATGTTTTATGGATAGTACCAACTAAAATACTTTGCAGAAATGTACAGTTTCCAAAGTTTCACCTTGAAGGGCAATTATGGATTACTTTCTGAAATACCACAAATAAAAACTTTTTATGAAAAATCTGCCTAAATCTTTACCTGGAAAATTAGTTACCGTGATGCTGTTTTCTTTCGGCACAGCAAGTATTTAGAGAACACATCCCAGATTATAGTTCTAATAGAAGACATACGTATACATTCCATTTTTGGACGACAAATTTATGCATTGGATATTTTCATCACATTTGGGAAAAACAACTTTAAACAACTGCTGAGATCATTTTTTATACCTAATAATAAAACACTGAAATTCCCAAAATCAGGAGTTAATTTTGAGTATTTATTACAGACTAATATTTAGATGTGTGATATAAATGATATATTTTTTATAACACATAAGTAATGTGGATTAAAATTCTTCACATTATACTTCTACATTTTAAACTGCTAGAGCACCAAATGACTGCATTTATTGCTAAATTTATACTATGGACAACAAAATTTCTAGCAGACCTTAAATCATATATGCTAAAATTAGGCTGATAACAGCATGAAGACTATCCTGGCTTTTATGTGCAGACACAAGTCTGAACATGCCTTTCATACATAGCCACAGGGATTTATATTGCAGAGAGAGATGCCACTGCGACCCAAATGTCATTTCACTCATCAGTGAGTACACAACGGCATTTAATGTGGATTCCTTGCTCATGCTTTGAGAAGAAGCTAAGAAGTACATTAGTTTTGCCCTTTAATCAATGCGGGCATTCCTAGTCTAAATAACTTACATCAACTAACAAGAGTAAGCCTTAAAATAACTATGGAACTATTAAGCCATCTCTAGAGATGTAATTAATGCCCTCATAATGCAAAGTATAAACTTTCAAAGTGTAAACATTTATACACATACAAACACAGAGACACAATCAAATAAGAAACATAGTTATAACATTTTAAAATACTAATTGACAAAAAACTAATGTGTATTATGTTACCTCCATGTACAAAGACCAGTTTTTGCTTCTTGGTCCACAGAAGTGAAATATGCTGAAGACATATACATTTAAGAGTTAAATAACAAAAAGCAATTGACTGTGATTATTTATAATGCTTCTCTGTAATTTTACTCAATATAAATCGCAGAATAAGAAACTGGAATTTATGTCTATCTATAATTATTGGGATCTAATGGTAGCACAAAATAGGTGATAGATAGTAGACAGATAAATAAGCAGAGAGAGATACAAATATAAAGTTAGCTGAGAAAAATAAATCATGATATCCCAAGTCAAAATGACTTTCTACACCAAAAAGAATGTCATTAACCTATTATCAATGATATAATTAGCCAAATATCAACGATATAATTAGACTCTAGTCTATAATTAGACTCTAGCTGGTTCAGCATTATTATCACAACACTGTTAATTTGCTTTAACAAGCAAATCTAAATATTTGTTTACAGCCTATCTTCTTTCCTAGACTGTAAGCTCCATGGTGGTTTTGTTCATTATCATTTTGCAAATGTCTAAGACGGTGCTCACTCCACAGGATGAGTGATTGAAAATATTTGCTATATGAATACCTACTGGACTTGAAATATCACATTTGCTCTATGTAGCCAATATCTACCTGAAACATATAACTGATATTGTTATTTGTATGAACATTGAAAGTTTCAATCTAATCACAAGCTATAAAACAAAATATGATGGTTGACATACCTAAAAATATAAACCCAAAACTCTAAGACTCTATTCCAGTGTTTGCTGCCTTGTAATTAAAGAATAGCGGCAGCCGGTCTATGGGCAAAGTTTTGTCACATAAATATTCAATCAGGCCTAGATGTCCTGCTTCCCGTACGTGTGGCCCGATGGCCGGCCGTCACAGGGAGACGGCTGAACCGCAGGACGGAGTGATCTAAACCGGGAAACAGGCAACATCCGAGAGGAGCTGAACTTGATGTCAATCCTAAACGGAGAGCAGATGGTAGGAAGTGAGGTCTGTTTCGTGCTGAAGCTACCAGCAGGCAGAGAAGACAGGGATGAAAGTATGTATTCTAAGTCCATTATGATTCTCAGATCTAAATACGACCCACATTTTGACAAGCAGGAAGTGGCCATTACGAGCAGCCTAACCACATATGCACACGTTATCATGAAGTAGGGACAACGGTACATCAGTGCCCAGTCAACTGATTCCATAGGTGCTTATTTCCCTTTATGCCTCTGTTATGCCCATCAAAGAAATCAATATTAGAAGAAAAAAAACAACATGGTTTTTCTTCACACAAGTGGGAGAAAACTTGGTGTCTCTACGTGTGTTGACAACATTGCAGAGACCAAGTTATGTGTCAAGGAGGAATCTCTATAGTTATTGATTATTAACATCATTAAATTTGAAAAATAAAATACGGCACAATTTATGCAGATGTCCCAAAATAGACATATTTTAAAATGCTCTCAAAATTGATGGCATTTGCTGACAAAGGGGAAAGTAGTAAACATCAACAAGTAAAGATCTGGGATTTTAGAGAGAATGGAAACATTCTTTAAAGTAATGAAATGTGACTTGATAAACCATTTTCAATTACCAGATTTTACTTAAAATAATGAAATGAAGTCCTTAATCTACAATGGATTGTCAGAGGTGCTCTTCCTTTGGTGAGATTATTAGAAAGATTAGTAATTCTATGGCAGGACTAGGACACAGGAAAAGTCTTTCCAGTTAGGAACATGAAAAGACAGCAAACTGCAATTGTAAAAAAACCTAGTGTCCACAAAACTCACTTTCTTTAAATTCAACCTTTGCTACACTTCTTAAGTGAAACGATGAAAACTCTGTTTCAGAACCTTTTCACTTGAAATTATCTCTTTGGTGACTGAAACAAACAAACAGAAACATCCCAGCAGCCATGCCTTAGTACAGTGCCCTACGAAAAGCTGTGCTAAGCTGTCAGACTGTAACCTAACATCCTATCACCACGGACAGAAAGGCTGTGTGAGCTGACAGTGTAACGTTTTGTTCCAGAAAAATCCAACCGCAGCAGCACATTTTTTAGATTTAAATGTGAAAGATCGGTCATCCTAAATATATATCACTGCATTTTTTTTCATCAAAGTCAACATGAGCCTTTGGAACTTAGAGCAGGCCGAATGAATAAAATGTTCTTGTGTTGGCAAACCCCAATCCTGGACAACCGTAGCAGCATTTTTATCCAGTTTCTTCTGACCACATCAATGCACCTTGAAAAAGAAAGCCAGCTGCTCATTCTATTCGGTGCTCCTAAGTCTGTTTTACAGACTTAAATTTTAGTCACTTTTTTTTTTTGAATGATGATGGCATTGAAGCCTTGGATAATGAAGAAAACATATTTTTATGTAGGTTTTTTGGGTAACTTCTAGTTTTAAATATACAATTTAGCATATGTTTAGAACAGAGCATATGGAAGTATGGAAAAGCAAATCTGAATTCCAGGCAGAGATACTGGCTCAAATGCTAACACCATGTAAACGTATCACTTTACAGTAACCTTAAACCATGCTGGATACTGAGACCCAGAACTAACAGAAACAATGTCTTTGCTACAATCATACGAACTTTCAGTACCTTAAGTTCCCACAGTTGATATCTCATTGTTCGGGTTCTACAGAACTTATTTCCAGATTTTAACAGATTGCAGCGAGAGAGTCCTTCTCTTTGTGTGACTGGGTCAGTTCTTACAGAGCAACACTAAAAATAACACCTTTACAAATCAGCCAGTGAGTAAGTTAATCAGCAGTAACCAGTTAACTGCATCATCACACAGGTGGTGTCTATGAACAGTAATTTCTGAGAACCGGAAGTCAGACAAAGAAAATGTTAACATCATTCAGCCGTTCTTCAGACAATACGTATTTTTCAAGCATTTTTCTTTTATTGCTTTTCAAATTTATGGGGAAAAGACAAATCATACCTAGCAAAATGGACTTGGAAAATATCTACCACCAATCAGTGTGTCCTTAAACGATGACGTCATCACTGTGCTATGCTCTTTACCTAGGGAGAACTGTATATTAAAATTGATATTCAAAATAACAGTCACGGCAAACTTTCAAGATGACCAAGGTTCTGCCGAATCAACAGCGATTAACCTGTGTTCAATAAATCAACAAATACTTTTGAATGAGAATTTATATCCGATACCTTTAAGAATTAACAATTCATGTATGGTTCAGACGTTCTCGTCCATGTTTTTGAGGGAATTTAATCAGGATTTTCAATTTACCAATACATAGCAATCTCTACCATTTCTATAAAGAAATAGTTAATTATGCTATATTACCAATAAGTTAGAAACAATGCCTAATCTGATGTCAGAAGGTTCTAGTTCTCACCCTACCATTTTACAAACCACATGTCGACTTCCCATCTAGAACGTTCTTTTGGCTTATGTGGATAGGAAGAGGAGGAAGACCATTGCTATCTTGAAGCAAATAGAGAGATTTGATTCTAAGCTTAGAAAGGAAAACGGAAATTTGTAAAGATCTGTAAACACTCGCATGTTAAAGTAACAGTTTTATTGTAAAGAATAAATCAATTTCATCAAACACGTGGAAACGGCTGACCTAACACGTCTGTGGATATTTCAAATGAGCTAAGTCCAGCCACATTTCTTGTGTGGGGAATCTGCAGTGAGGTTACCATGGTGTATCGTGTAAGTCTTTTGTCTCTGCACTTCCATGCTAAGCCACACGCCCACAGTGGAGATGCACACAGCACCTGCACAGACATCCTTACCAGGACTACCACGTCCACTGCAGCACCACCCACACTGGCCAAGACATGGAAACCACCTCAGTGTCCATCAACGGATGAAGGGATAAAGAATTTGTGAGATATATATACACACACACAATGAAATACTATTCAGCCTTTAAAAGAGGAGGAGATACTGCCATTTTCGACAACATGGATAAATCTGGAAGACATCATGCTAGGTGAAATAATCTGGACACAAAGAAAAATAATGTATGATCTCGCATGTATGCAAATATAGACAACAAAAACAGAGTTGAATAAATAGAAACAGAGGAGAACAGTGGTTGCCAAGGGTGAGGAGGAGGAGCAAACAGGGAGAAGTAGGTCAAAGATGAATTTGCAGTTAGGTCGGAAGAGTAAGTGTCAAGATACAGTGCAGAGCATGAGGGCTGTAATTAATAATATTGCATTGTTACTGGACATTAGCCAAGAGAGGAGATTTTGGGTGCTCCTCCCACACACGCACACACAAAGGTAACCGTGGCAGGTGACGGATAAGTTAATTTGTTCGGCTGTAGTCATCACTTCACTCTGTACAGTGGCCCTTCAGTATCCACAGGAGGTTGGTTCTGGGGTCCCCGCAGATATCAAAGTCTGCAGATGTTCAAGTGTCTTATATGAAATAGCACAGTATCTGCACATAACCTACGCACTCCCTCCTGTATACTTTCAATCATCTCTAGATAAAGTAGAAGCTAAGAAGAATTGCTGT
>CAUYRT010053462.1:0-20433 GCA_963574885.1 Lepilemur ruficaudatus
ATGCCCGGCTAATTTTTTACATATATTTTTAGTTGGCCAATTAATTTCATTCTATTTTTATTAGAGACAGGGTCTCGCTCTTGCTCAGGCTGGTTTTGAACTCCTGACCTTGAGCGATCCACCCGCCTCGGCCTCCCAGAGTGCTAGGATTACAGGTGTGAGCCACCGTGCCCGGCCAAAGATGAAGTTCTAAGCAAGAAAGTAATAAGATAATTCTAGTTTTTAGATTTAAAAAAAAAAATCCGGCAATGAGAACCTCTGCTCACATATATATCCATTGAGAAAGTCCTCGATTCATTCAATAGATATTTACTGAGCACCTATACTATTTCACCAGGCACTCTGCTAGAAAAAAATGGTTACATCAGTGAATGCAACAGGCAAATATCCCAGCCCACACGGAGCTTACATTGTAGCCAGGGAGACAGATAGCAAACAATAAACACACTAAATAAATTAATTGCATATATATTACCAGGCCATAAGTGCTATAGGGGGAAAAAAAATACAGTGCAGGGTGAGAAGAATTTGGGCGTGGGGGTAGGTTGCAGTTTCAGATAGAAGGGTCCGGGTCGGCCATGTTCAATAGGTCATACTTGGGCAAAGACTTACAGGTGTGAGGGCAGAAGTCATGCAGATATCTGGGGGAAGAGCACTCCAGCAGGGGAAACAGCCAGTGCAAATTCGTAAAGGGGAAGCATGTCTGGGATCTTCAAGGAACAACAGTGAGGCTGGAGAGGTGTAGCGATGAAGTCGGGGGTAGCAGGGAGCCAGCTCCTGGAGAGTTAGGACTTAGGATTTAATTAGGAAGAAGCAGAGGGACATTGAGGATTTTTTTTTTTTTGAGACAGAGTCTTGCTCTGCTGTCCAGGCTAGAGTGCCGTGGCATCAGCCTAGCTCACAGCAACCTCAAACTCCTGGGCTCAAGCGATCCTCCTGCCTCAGCCTCCCAGGTAGCTGGGACTACAGGCATGCACCACCATGCCTGGCTATTTTTTTTCTGTATATATATTTATACATATATATTTTAAATATATGTATAAATATATATATATATTTTTTAGTTGTCCAGATAATTTCTTTCTATTGTTTTAGTAGAGACGGGGATCTCGCTCTTGCTCAGGCTTGAGCAATCCTCCCATCTCAGCCTCCCAGAGTGCTAGGATTATAGGCGTGAGCCCAGCCCTTTAGAATACTTTTGCTTACTTCTTTCACTCTACTTCCAACTTCTAGGTTTTGCTGAGACAGGATAGTACTTATGGCTCTAGATATAATTGTATATCTATCAATCTCCATGAACATTTAACTGTATAATATTTTGCCCGGTTTCTTGCTCATTACCTGTGCTTTCTCCTCCTCACCTTTCTCTATCTTGATTTGTCTGTTCTGTAATCAAATCTTTCTTGAACATTTCCCTCAGGTGAGGGATGAGATTGACGTAGTTTCTGAATCCTTCAGATCTCCAAATATCCTTCTTTTTCCCTGATAGGTGAAGGTTTTCTCAGCTGGGGATGAGATCCCTGGGTAGCCATCCTTTTCTTTTAGTTTTCCCACTTTGGCTTCCAGTGTTGCAGACAAAAAGTCCTATGCCAGTCTGATTCATTTCCTTTTGTATTAATAGATAACTTGCTCTTTCTGCCTAGAAACTTGAAAATGTTTTTCTTTAACCTCGGAATTTAGGAGTTTCATGTCTTTCCTTGTTGTATCTTCCTGTTCCCTTTCAGTCTGCAAGCTCAGATCTTTCCTCAGGTCAACAAAATATTCCTCTATTCTTTTATTATTTCCTCTCCTCCATCTATTCCTTTCCCCCTTTTGGAACTAGTGTATTTGAATGTTGGGACTACTGGATCTATTCTCCAAGTCTCATATTTTCCTCATTATTTCCATCTCTTCATAGTATTTGCTCTGTGCTTTTTGAAATATTGTTTCCACTTGTTCTTCCAAGCCACTAATTTGAGTCTCAGCTGTGACTATTCTCTCTTTCAATACATACACTGATTTTTAGTTGTTGTTGTTGTTTAAAATAATATTTTTAGTTCCAGAAAAATTGGGGGGATTTTTTTTTTTTTGGCACACTACTTGACTCTCTTTAAGTGCTAATAGTTTCCTAAGTTGTCATATACCTTTTCTAGTGGTTACTGTGCTTTCTAGTGGCCAGGGAAACCAGCTATAATAACCTTATCCCTACAAGGCCAAGGCTCTGTGAGTCACGCTATTCTGCTTTTCCCATGGTACTGATCTCTGCTCAGGGGCTCTCCAAAGCTGGTCTGCAAATTGCAAGAGTGAGGAAGCTCCTCACCAGGGCTACACACCGGTCCTCTCCCCCCTTAACCTTAAGTTCAAGTCTTCACTTGGCACCCTGTCCACTGGCCCTAGCAGCAACATGGCTAAGTAGAGGCAGGTGTTTGGAGACGGGAGTGGAAAAGAGTGGAAATTTCCTTAGAACAGTAGTTCTCAAACTTGAGTGTGCATTAGAACCACTTCCAGGGTTTGTTAATAAGGAGTTTCTGATTCATTACGTCTGAAATGAGGCCTGACGATTTGCATTTCTAACAGGTTTCCAGGGCAAGCCCATGTTGCTGATCTAGGAACCACACTTTGAGAATCACTGCTTTAGAATACACCAAACCAAGTCTTCCTTCTTTTCCACCCTCTTCCTCTTCAAAATTATACTTCCTTTTTGAGACGGAGTCTTGCTATGTTGCCCAGACTGGTCTCCAACTCCCAGGCTCAAGCTATCCTCCCACCTCAGACTCCAAGTAGCTAACAGGTGCAAGAGCCACCATGCCCAGCTATGCTTTTATTTTTTTCTTTTAATGGCAAGGAAATTAGCCCAATGTCAGGTACATATTGTCCCCTGGTTTATGTCTGGCTCTCCAACTGGTTCATAGTACTGGGTCTTGTGCAGCGAAGGCTCCATCCAGGGCCCTCCTCCACCAAGGCCCTCGTGGGTGCTTCCCCGCCAGGCCCCAGCCCTCAGTCTGAGAAATGGGCGCAGGCATAGGGCCAAAGACTCTCAGGGCAGGCTGCAGGTTAGGCCCAGTTGACATACAGGTGAGTCAGACCAGAAAGCGCCACCTTTGCGTGGCCTCAGGACCCCTTCCCCCTTTAGGTGCCCTTGTGTTATTGCCCTTGTGCCCACAAGACAGCTGCCACTGCCCTGGTCCCAGTTCAGGACCCTCAGGAGTCGGTGGGGCAGGTGGCAGCTCTCCTGCTGAGTGATGTGGGGCACCTGCAGTGGGGGTAGGCGTGCAAGGATGGTGTGTGGGGGTCTGGGGCCACCCTCCGACTCTCCTTCCTGACTGGGAACCCCCTTCCCTTCTGGGGTCTGCGAGTCTTGCCCTTTCTCCTTGCCCCATCTGTGTCCCCCAAACTGCGCCCACCTGCTTGCTCCAACCACCTCCCCTTAACCTCTTTGATTTTGTCCAGTCTTTTCTCTAAATCGCCGTGCCCGACCCCCATGTACCACTCACTCCACTGTTCATGGCCCCCTCCGGAAGCCGTGCTGGTCCGGTGGTCTGTGACCTCCGCACCACCCCCACGCCCCACTGTTTGGCGCTCCTCCGGCGCTCAACTCTTTGGAGCCGGCTTGCACGGCAGCACTCCCCTGCTCTGGAACGCAGACCTCAGGTGGGCATTGCAGCAATGTCCAATGCTCCTACTATTATCTGGAGGATTTCCTTTCCACTCTCCACAAGAACGGTTTCATTCTTCTTTCTGCTCCCATCTTCCATCTCCAAGCCTGCAGGTCCCATCAGCTCTCCTCTACCGCAGGTCCTTCCCGTTAGCTGGAGGAATAGCCCTCTTCACCTCCACGGCCATTCCCTTTCCTCACACCATCTCGCGCAATCACCCCACAGCGCCGGCGCCACCTCTCCGCTCTCCTTTCCTCCCAGTTGCGCCCAGCAGCTTCCAGACGTGCTCTTCCACCACCTGCTGTCGCTGTCTTTCCCTCTCTTCGCTCCACAGCCTCATGAAGCTTCTGTCTCGCTTCTCAGCTTCCTGTCATAGCCACACTTCTTGAAAGAGCTGTCTGTGCTCACTGTGGAGGTTTCTCACCTGGCCTTCGCTGGCGCGTTGATCAGGGGTCTACAAAGGGGCCTCGCATATTTTAGTGTGCGTCATTCGCTCCAGTCCCCGTTCCTGCCTGTCACCCTAGGACTCACTCTAGCATGTGACAAATCTATATGTAGTCTTCAAAAATACAGTGTTTTACTGTACCTTTGTATTTATATAAATTAATTTATGCTATGATTCTCATCCCATTTCATTCGTCACTTTGAAAACGTGTTATCAATGGTGCTATAGGTAAATTTAACTCACTTCTATTGATTCCTGTGTGGTATTCGATTGTCTGCACACACCACATTTCATATGTGCCTTCATTTAATAGTGGGCATCAGTATGGGCCTGAGGGGACAAGGGTTCTCTGTGGGATTTCCCAGCAGCTAGTTCTTAAGTGTACTTAATTTCACTAGAACTGCCAAATAGTCTCCAAAATGGCTAAACCTGGAACCATTTGTATTCCCACCCTAAGTTCCTATTTCCTCATATTCTCAGAGCTTGAGGTATCTAATTTACTTTGCATAGAAACAGCCAGTTGTTCCACCACTATTCGCTGAAAAGACTATCCTTTTGCCACTGAATTGCCATTGCATCTATTTTAAAAATCAATTGATCAGCTATTTTGGGTGGCTGAGGAGAGAACATCCCTTGAGCCCAGGAGTTCGAGACCCACCTTGGCAACATAATGAGACCTGGTCTCAAAAACAAAAATCAGTTGATCTTATATGTCTAGATCTATTTTTGGACTCTGATTTCTGTTCCGTTGATGTATTTGTCTATTATTATGCTAATGCCACACTGTTATGGTTACTACATCTTTCTATTAAGTCTCAAAATCAAGTAGTGTAAGTTCTCCAACTTTTTTTCTTTTTTCAAAGTTGGGTTGGCTATTCTAAGATTATTTGCATTTCCATATGAATTTTAGAATCAACATGTCAATTTCTACAAAAACCATGCTGAGACTTTGATAGAGATTACATTGACTCCATAGACCAGTTTGGGGAAAATTGACAACTTAGCAATCCATAAACATGAAATATTTCTCCATTTAATTCTTATTTAATTTCTCTTAGCAATGTTTTTAGTTTCAGTGTATAGGATTTACACATCTTTCATCAGAGTTGTCCCTAAATATTTTATATTTTTTGATAATATTGTTTTTTTTATTTTTATTTTTTATTTTTTATTTTTTTTGAGACAGAGTCTCACTTTTTGTTGCCCGGGCTAGAGTGCCGTGGTGTTAGCCTAGCTCACAGCCACCTCAAACTCCTGGGCTCAAGCAATCCTTCTGCCTCAGCCTCCCAAGTAGCTGGGACTACAGACATGCGCCACCATGCCCGGCTAATTTTTTCTATGTATATTTAGTTTGCCAATTAATTTCTTTCTATTATTAGTAGAGACGGGGTCTTGCTCTTGCTCAGGCTGGTTTTGAACTCCTGACCTTGAGCAATCCACCCGCCTCGGCCTCCCAGAGTGTTAGGATTACAGGCGTGAGCCACCGCGCCCGGCCTTTTTTGATAATATTGTAAATGGTATTGTTTTTAAATTTAATTTCCAATAGTTTATTGCTAGTATATAAAAATACAATTGATTTTTGGATGATCTTATATCTTACAACATTGTTCAACTAGTTCTAGTAGCTTTTTTTGTAGATTCTAGAAAATGATCATATCATCTGAAAATAAAGACAATTTTACTTGTTCCTTTTCAATCTTTACATATTTTATTTCCTTTTTCTGCTTCATTGCCTGGCTAGAACCTCTAGCACAATGGTAAATAGGAGGAAAGAATGTGGACCTCCTTGCCTTGTTCTTGCTCTTAGGGGAGATGTTTTATATATATTTATACATATGTAACTTTGCATGTCTATATATATTTGCATATATATTAACTTTATTCCAATATAATTCACATACCGTATAACACACACAATTATGGAGGTAAAGAATTCCCATGATATGTCATCTACAAGCTGGAGAATCAGGAAACGTAGTGGTACAATTCAGTCGGAGTCCAAGGGCATGAGAACCAAGGCAGCCAAGCGTATAACTCCCACTCCAAGGCCAAAGGCCTGAGAACCAGGGGTAAGGAATGGTATGATCCCAGAGTCCAAAAGCCCAAGAACCAAGAGCTCCAATGTCGGAGGGCAGGGGAAGTTGGATGTCCCAGCTCAAGAAGAGAGAAAAGTTGCCCTTCCTCTGCCTTTTTGTTCTATTGAGCCCTCAACATTGGAAGATGCCCACCCACATTGGTGAGGGTAAATCTTCTTTACTCAGTCTACTGATTCAAATGCTAATCTCTTCCAGAAACACCTTCACAGACATACCCAGAAATGATGTTTTGGCTGGGCGCGGTGGCTCACGCCTGTAATCCTAGCACTCTGGGAGGCCGAGGCGGGAGTATCGCTCAAGGTCAGGAGTTCGAAACCAGCCCAAGCAAGACCGAGACCCTGTCTCTACTAAAAATAGAGAAATTAGCCGGACAACTAAAAATATATAGAAAAAATTAGCCGGCCATGGTGGCGCATGCCTGTAGTCCCAGCTACTTGGGAGGCTGAGGCAGGAGAAACGCTCGAGCCTAGGAGTTTGAGGTTGCTGTGAGCTAGGCTAATACCACGACACTCTAGCCTGGGCAACAGAGTGAGACTCTGTCTCAAAAAAAAAAAAAAATTGAAACCAGAAATGATTTTTACCAGCTATCTGGCTCAGGCAAGTTGACACATAAAATCAACCACCACAGCAATAAACCTCTAACTAAAATGAACAGGAAAAAAAGAGAGAAGACACAAATCATCAATGTCAGGAATGAGAAAAGTGACAATACTACAATACTAGATTCAATGGATAATTAAAGAATAATAAGGAAACAAGTTTCTGTTAATAAATCCCACAACTAAGATGAAAAACAAATTTCTTAAAAGACAAAAACGACCAAAGTTTACTCAAGAAGAAATAGACCTGTGCCAGGCGCGGTGGCTCACGCCTGTCATCCTAGCACTCTAGGAGGCCGAGGCGGGCAGATCCCTCAAGGTCAGGAGTTCGAAACCAGCCTGAGCAAGAGTGAGACCCTGTTTCTACTAAAAATAGAAAGAAATTAATTGGCCAACTAAAAATACATAGAAAAAAATTGGCCGGGCATGGTGGCGCATGTCTGTAGTCTCAGCTACTCAGGAGGCTGAGGCAGAAGGATTGCTTGAGCCCAGGAGTTTGAGGTTGCTGTGAGCTAGGCTGATACCACGACACTCTAGCCTGGGCAACAGAGTGAGACTCTGCCTCAAAAAAAAAAAAAGGAAGAAGAAACAGACCTGAATTGCCCTTAGCTATTAAAGACATTGAATTCGTAGTTTAAAAATCTTCCCCCAAAGAAAATCCCAGTGTCAAATACCTGGTGTACATAATCCTCAAGTCTATCTACACTGGCAGAAGGGGACACCACCTCCACTTGACATTAAAAACACTTAAACCCCTGAGCTAACTGTAAAATGTCTGTTGTTATAAGAAAAACTAAAAATAACATGCTACAAATTAAGGAAATGTGCAAGCTAATTATGTTGGCACCAGAGAATTTGCTAAAAATGAACTCCAGGAATATTTTCAAAACTAGGCCATCACACTGACTGGATCCCTCTAACATGTGGAAACTGGATCTCAAGAGCTGACAAAATATCAGTCTAGAAAAGAAAGCACAGAATTATTGCATTTGTTGGGAGAAAATTGGAGAAATGGTGGTTTGTAAAAATGGTTTTCCTCTTTAGAGTAAAATGCATCTTCCGCTTAAGAGACAAGACACTTTTGTGACTTTGTCAAGAACCTTAGCCCTGCCCAGCCTTAGCTGACTTACTTGTAAAATACAGCTAGAAAAAGCTGCCCAAAGGCCAAGGTTACACCAGATGAGTACTGGTAAGGGTCTTTCAACTTCAAGAGCTATAAGTCTATGAAACTTGAAATGCTGATGCTAAATCATGGGTTGTAAAAACATTGCCATCTTTATATAAAACTTCAAGCTTTTCCACTTAACATTAAAAACTCTCTAAAAATTAGGGTGGGTCAATTAAGCACCCCAACTCTGTACCTCACTACCCCACCTACCCTCCCTAGGTTATCATCCATTCTCTCTACTCCCTTTGGCTAGTCCCAGGGGAACGTCACTTCCCCCTTCAAAAGCTCTGGCCCTTAGCACAGCTAAGATAGGTCAGGAGATCCGTAACGATATAAGTTTGTGTTTTAAAAGTACTGAACATACCTGGTAGCAATGACCACACCTGGTGCCTAGGTTGTGGTTTCTAAATACTATTCTCTGCTAAAAGGAATCAGAGCTCCTTGAAGAGATAGTTGGTTTCAATACCAACTAGAGAAGGGGCAGAGAAAGGGCAAGATAAGCCTGGAACATTTTTGTTGTGCCAAAAAATAAGGTAGTGCCAAAAAGAGGGGAAAAAGTCATGTCAAAAGGACATGGAGGCCAAGCACAGTGGCTCAAGTCTGTAATCCTAGCACTCTGGGAGGCTGAGGCAGGAGGATCACTTGAGTTCAGGAGTTCAAGACCAGACTGAGCAAGAGTGAGACCCTCTCTCTATAAAAAGAAAAAAAGAATTTTTTTAAAAATTGATAAATTTGCATAAAGAGTATATGGGAGGTCTCTATTCTTACAACTTTGCTACAAGTTTGAAATTATTTCAGAGTAAAAAGACTTTTTATTTTTTAGAGACGGGGTCGTTGTCACCATGTCAGGCTAGTGTTTTTTTTTAGAGATGGGGGTCCCGCTATGTTGCCCAGGCTGGTCTTGAATTCCTGGCCTCCCAAAGTGCTGAGATTACAGGCATGAACCACCACACTTTGCCCTAAAAAGATTTTTTAAAGGTACATAAACAGAAGAGAAATAGCCAAATGAGAACATAAGGTGTATAAGAACAGTTTAGGCATCTAGTCAAATTCTGACTTTACTGTACTTTTTCACCTACTTTCCTGAAAAGCCTCTTACCCTCAACCTCAGAGAGCTGCCACACGTCTTAGATGCCCCACCCAGCTTCTTCACTTCCCAGCCCCTGGTTACCTCCCTGTGAAGGGCACCATCTTCCTTCCCCAGCCAAGAGGAGGATGGCCTCTGACATACTTTGACTCCTCTGCTCTTTTCTTTTTTTTTTGCTCAATCATAACACAGCTTCTGATTTTTTTTTTCAACATGTTTGTTTTGTTTTTTTGAGACAGGGTCTCCCTCTGTCACCTGGGCTAGAGTGCCATAGTGTCATAGCTCACTGCAGCCTCAAACTCCAAGGCTCAAGTGATCCTCCTGCCTCAGCCTCCCAAAGTGCTAGGACTATAAGCATGAGCCACTACACCTGGCCTTCTTTGTGCTTAAAACCAAAAACACCCTTTCCAACATTGCCACCTACCCAGGTATTCCCAATGTCTTTGTTTTCTTGTTTGATGGAACTATGATTTCTCCAGGCCAAAGGTAAGATAGGTGACTAAAACTGCGAATGGCCTCATCCTTCCTGCAAGCAGTAGATCGATAGCACACGGTTAATAAAACAGCCCTAACACCCATACCTGTGAATTAGATACATCTGCCAACAGAAGCCGGTTAGCTCCATGGTTAAAAGCCAGAAACATGGTCTGAGTTTAGTTTCTGACTCTACTGCCTAAAAGTTGTGTGACTGAGAGCAAGGCAACTAGTTCCTGGAGCTCATTAATCATTCACTCAACAATTGTTCCCACCTGATAAGTAGCAGACACTATTTTAGGAGGTAGCAATACAAAAATCTCTACTCTCAGAGCTTACATCGTAGTTGGGTAAGAAGGAAAATAGGAAAATAACTAAAATAGGCCGGGCGCGGTGGCTCAAGCCTGTAATCCTAGCACTCTGGGAGGCCGAGGTGGGCGGATCGCTCAAAGGTCAGGAGTTCGAAACCAGCCTGAGCAAGAGCGAGACCCCGTCTCTAATAAAAATAGAAAGAAATTAATTGGCCAACTATAAATATATAGAAAAATTAGCCGGGTATGGCGGCACGTGCCTGTAGTCCCAGCTACTCGGGAGGCTGAAGCAGAAGGATCGCTTGAGCCCAGGAGTTTGAGGTTGCTGTGAGCTAGGCTGACGCCATGGCACTCTAGCCCAGGCAACAAAGTGAGACTCTGTCTCAGAAAAAAAAAAAAAAAAAAAAGAAAAATAACTAAAATATATAGTATGCCAAGTGCCTATACAGGCTATGGAGAAAAACAGGGCTGATAAGGCGATAGGAAGTAGAGAAATAGGAGGTGAAAATGTAGTTTTAAATAGTCAAAGAAGGCTTCACTGAGGAGGTGACATCTGAACAAATATCTAAAGGAAAAAAAGGGAGATAGCCATGTCGATGGATGAACATTGAGCAAAAAGGGACAGACAGCAGGGGCAGACACCCTGGAGCAGCCAGGTCTCAGGTGAGGGATGACTGAGATGAAATCTTAAACTCTTTGAGGACAGGGGAAGGAATTACACATAGCAGGAGCCCAGCGAGTGTTGACAGGAGAGAGGAAGCCAGGACAGGGAAAGAAAGAGATTTATTGAATACAGAGATTTTGAGGTTGAATTTTGGGAAAGGAGGAAAAGCAGTATCAGTTTTATAAAGTTGGAAAAAAAAAAAACCCAGGTGATTAACTGATTTTATGTCCTGTTCTTTTGGCCTTGTCTTAAAGTATTTCTTAAATGGATATGATTCAAGGAATTGGGAGATTTTTTGTTTTTGCTTTCTGGATTCGGGTTGCAAATAAGGATTTTTTTTCTTTTTTACTATATTGGAGACATTTTGAAGATATATACAGAATCCTTTAAGATGAGGGTTTGGAGTTCACAGTGATATTTTCAAAACAATTTTTTTTATTTGGAAAAAATTAAAATACCATTTATAACAAGAATAACAAGTTTATAGGGGAATTATTCGTAATTTATGAATGGAAAGGCTTTTTTTGGTCCCAAATGGTCAAGAGAATTGGGCCTGCAATTTGGATGTTCTTTTACTATGGTTTGTACAGTCTGTATTGGCCTCTTCAAATAACTTTGGATGATTTCTACATGATCACATTGCTGTTTTCATAAATGGTATTTTTAGGAATTGGAAATAACAGAAAGTTCTGGTAGACCTGCCACTTGTTCTTAATAACTTGTGTGGCCAAATGCTTCTTTCCCAGAAAGTGACTGAGAAACACCACCAGCCAGGATTTTGAATGTTAAATGGATGTTTTTATGTAAGACAGCAGCAATACCAGGGGACATAACAGTGGTTTCGTTGCTGGTTTGTTGTTGCTGCTATTATTGTTTTTTTTTTTTCAAACTTTTCTGTTCTTTAAATTACAGAAGAAAACTCTTTTGTCTGTGTGTGAAGATTTTTCCAGAGTGATAAGTGGATAAGGCTCTGGTCACAAGATATAATCAGTGCCCACCTTGTTTTCATGTCACCAAAGTACAATTAATTTTCCAGTGACTCTACTTTTAGTCTTTTCTTTCTCACTAAAGATTGTGGGGGGAAAATTATTCCTATATTTAGCTTCTCTTATACCTCCTTTTTTTGAAAAAAGAATAAAGTTCTCTATTATTTCGTTGAAAAGTAATACACTTCAAAACATATCAAAATAATATATTTGAAATTTTAACTTTATTATTTTCCTATTACAAAAGGAATGCATATTCACTACATAATAAAAGGGAAGGAGCACAAAAGGTATAAAGGAGTCTATTAAAAAATTGCCTATTATTCTATCCCAGGGAAAACTATTAACATTTGGGCATATTTCATTTTATCAGTCTTTTCCTATGTATTTTTGAACACAGCTCAGATAGTATTATATAAAAAATCTTATATCCAGCTTTTTTTCTTTTTCTTTTTTTTTTTTTGAGACAGAGTCTTGCTTTATTGCCTGGGCTAGAGTGAGTCCTGTGGCGTTAGCTTAGCTCACAGCAACCTCAAACTTCTGGTTGCAAGCAATCCTTCTGCCTCAGCCTCCCGAGTAGCTGGGACTACAGGCATGCACCACCATGCCCAGCTGATTTTTTCTATATATATATTTTTAGTTGTCCAGATAATTTCTTTCTAATTTTTTTAGTAGAGATGGGGTCTCGCTCTTGCTCAGGCTGGTCTCGAACTCCTGAGCTCAAGCAATTCTGCTGACTCGGCCTCCCAGAGCGCTAGGATTACAGGCGTGAGCCACCGCACCCGGCTGATATCCAGCTTTTTTAACATAACATTATATTAAAGTTATTTTTCTCATATCAATAAAACTTCTCTTTATAAACATAATTTCAATGGCAGAATAACATTCTATCATATGGATATACTATACTTAAACATTCTCAAGTATTCAGTTAGGAAAGTTAGCGGGTCAAAGCATATAGACATTGTGAAGGCCACTTTGTTTCCTAGAAAGGTTGTTGTTGAGAGCACAGGGAGGGAATAGAGACTCAGTGTCAAGGCTGGTAACGGGAAGCAGCAGCTCACAGGTCCTGGCCAAGCCGCTCCAGCTCATCCAGGAGGAAGTCCATGTCAGCAAGGGTCAGGGAAGGGTTGGCCACGACCATGCGGAAGAAGTTGCCCCGGGTCCCATGGGGCTGGTAGCCAATCATCATGGAGCCCTCCTTCACCATGCGCTCCTTTAGCACAGGGGCCACCTGTGGGAGGGTAGAGAGGGATTCCAGCTGCAGCCTGGGGTCAGGGGAGGGGTGGGCTGGTTTCCTGGCCTGCCGCTACCAGAGATGCTTTTATCTCCCACCCAGCCACCTTCCAGGGGTAGAGTTCATTGTTCAGACCCTGACCTTGGCCCAGTTTACATTTTTCCACCACATCCAGCCTGCCTGACCTTCTCTATCTTCTGCTTTACTCCCCATTTCTCCTGTCTCCAAGAAATCTGTCACATGGGCCATTTTCCGCCAAATCCTGACTTTTCTCTGATTCCCAACACTGCTTTAGTCTGCCTTCAAGCCTGTCATCCTGAACACCTTCTCCTCCCCTCTCTTAATTTCTGTAACATTTTTGATAATATTAATCTATGCCCTGTGATCGAGCACGTAATTTACAAAATTGCCTTGAACACATTGGTTTCATATAGGTAACTCTTGTTTTCTAAAATAACAATTCCATACGGGCAAGAACACTCTTGTTCTTTCAGATCCTCTGCAGCACCTTGTACCTATCTATCCTTAGGGACCAGGGCGTGACATAGCTCCTCACCTCTGGGAGCCACATATGGACTGGGCTTACCAGGTTATTCTGTCCCCAGCATCTTTCTGCCTCACATCTGTCTGGGGCCTGAGCTCCCAGCCCAACTCCCGGCACAGAGGTCTGTGCACTGCACACTGGTGACTTCTCTGACTTCTCCTGTAACGCCCCTCTCTGTCTTCTTCTTACTTCTCAGAAATATACCTTGCTCCCCATGCCCACCCCCAGAGAAAAGAAGCCACACTGGTGTGTCTTCCAGGTGGCGTCCCGTCGTACCACGCACGGCCAGCAGAGGGCGGAAACGCGCCAGCTGCATCCGTGCCCGAGCGGGGTTGCGCAGAGCGGGCGGGAAAGCCTACCTTAGACAGACGCTCCTCGTAATCTGGACTCCCCCGCTGCCCCCGCAGGCTGGGGGGTACAAACCAGAAACACACGTTGACAAACTCGGGCTGAGAAGAATGAGGAACGGGAGGGTGTGAGCTGAGGAATGGGGCTCGAGTTCCCCTCTCCCTGCCAACCAGAGGGCTGCAAAGGAGCACAGGCTCGTACCTCCATGACCAGCTCGAACCCTTCCCGCTTCTTCATTTCTTCCACCAAATACCTGCGAACAGAGTGAGAAATCACAGATGAGGACGAAAGGCACGGAAAGAGAAGCAGCCCACAGAGAATGAGCCAGAGAGACACCGAGAGAAAGGCATCCCCGAGAGCAGGCAGAAGGAGGAACGGAGCCCGGGGAGAGGGGCCCTGGGACCGCCCAGGCCTACCGGGCAAGGGCAAAGGTCCGGTCCACGCGCTGCTCCAGCCCTTGCCCGCCCTGCGCCTTCCACATGAGCCACAGCTTCAGACAGTCCACGCGGCGGCCGCACTGCACCACTTTGTCTCCCGTGTCCAGAGTCACATCGTAGAACTTGTCCTGCTGGAAGAGGTAGCTGGCCTGGGCCCCGTGGCAGCGCTTGAGCAGGTTCTGTGCAGGGTGAGGAGACTGTCAGACCCTTGCCTCTGCATCAGGCTCTCCTCCATGGCGGGCGCTGGGGGTTCTTCACTCAGGCCCCCAGAACCCGGGGCAATGCTGGGACGGCAGCCAGCTGACTCAGATCCTTCACTACGTTTTCTCCCAACACCCAGGATTCTTCCCAAACTCTGCCCAGGATCCCTCTGACGGCAGCTTCAAGCTGGAAACTTTCCCCTTTGCGTAAAGACAGGCCGCTGGGGAAGTGAGGGAGCCCAACACAGGTTAGGGTGGTGGCAGATACTCAGTTTCAGATGGGATGGTAAAGAAAGCACAGTAGGGCCTGGACCCCCCTCCAAGGTGGCACAGAGAAAAAGATGGAGCTCCAGGGAGAGAGGTGGGGTGAGGGCAGGGGCAGGGCTAGGGGTAGGGATGGACCTACCGAGGTGTCCCGTAGAAGCAGTGCACAACACTGCAGGCCTGCTGCAAGGAGCTTGTGGGGATTCCAGGCCACAGAGTCAGCCCTGAGTGGGAAGAAACAAAGCCAGGTCAGGGGCTCCTCCTCAAGCTGCCCAACCAGAGACCCTCCTCCAGTAAAAGGGCTTTGGTCACACCCCCACCCCAGTAGTCAGGAAGAATTCCCATGTCTGACCTCCCAACCCTAACCAAGCATCTCTCCAGTCCCCTTCCCACCAACCTCCTTTCCCCAGTCCCATCCTAAGCTGCCTAGACCATGACTATTCTCTGGATCAAGGATTTCAAAGGCAAGATTTGGGAAGAAGGGGGCCGTATGCACCTCTGGATCCCATCCAGGAGATGCCTGTGTGTCTGTGACAGCAGGACGCTCCCACCCCAGGCAGCCTGTGGAGCAGAAGGAACAACGTGGGCCTTGGCTTCAGCTTGGCCCACCCCACCCTACCCCAGGCCACGTCCCACTCACATCCACATGCAGCCATAGCCCATGACGCTGGCACACGTCGGCAATTGCCTCCAGCGGGTCAAAGGCCCCCAGCACGGTGGTGCCAGCGGTGGCACTGACCAGGAATGGCACAGCGCCCTATTGTAAGAATGTAGAGGGAAAAAGAAGCTGTAGAGTCGTCTCAAAAGTTACCCAGAGCCTGGTGCCGGGCCCAGCTCTAAGCTCTTTGCATGCCTGACCTGGCCCATTTCAACCTTACAACAATGTGTTACTGTCCTCTTTAATTTTCAGGCAGGGACACTGAGATTTAGAGATCCAAGCAGAAGCTTCAGAGATCAGACAAACCTAGATCTGTCTGATTACTTATTTCCAAAGCTCATACTCTGAAAAATTTTTAATTTTTTACTTACTGGAAGATCAAAATGCTATTAAAAAATTCAAATAGTATGAAAGTTTATGCAGAAATTGAATTAGTAATCAAAAACTACCACAAAGAAAAGCCCAGGCCCAAATGTCTTCACTGATGAATTCTAGCAAACATTTAAATAAAAATTGATACCAGTTCATGAACTCTTCCAAAAAAAACAATATAAAAAACCCAATTGTATATATTAGCAATGAACAATCTAAAAATGAAATTAAGAAAACAATTTCATTTATAATAACATCAAAAAGAATAAAATACTTAGGAATCAACTTAACAAAAAAGAAAGTGCAAAATATAGAGAAATAAAGAAAGTGCAATTTAACTTAAAAAGAAGTGCAAAATATATACTCTGAAAGTGATAAAACATTGTGGAAAGAAATTAAAGACCTAAGTAAATGGAAAGACATTTCATGTTCATGGATGAACACAATCCCTCTCAAAATCCCAGTTGGCTTCTTTGCAGAAATTGACATGCTGATCCTAAATTCATATGGAAATTCAAGAAACCCAGAATAGCCAAAAGCATCTTGAAGAAAAGTTAGAGGACTTAAACTTCCCAATTTCAAGACTTACTACAAAGCTACAGTAATCAAGCTGCGGTTCCCAACCCCTGGGCTGTGGACCAATACCAGTCCTTGGCCTGTTAGGAATTGGGCCGCACAGCAGGAGGTGAGCAGTGGTGGGTGTGCCATCGAAACTTCACCTGTACTTAAAGCTGTTCCCCATCACTCGCGTCACTGCATAAGCTCCCCCTCCTGTCAGATCAGTGGTGGCATTAGATTCTCACAGGAGTGGGAACCGTACTGTAAATTTCACATGCACGAGATCTAGGTTGCGCTCTCCTCATGGGAATCTAATGCCTGATGATCTGAGGTGGAGCTGAGGCAGTGATGCTAGTGCTGGGGAACAGCTGCAGATACAGATTAGCATTAGCAGAGAAATTTGACTGCACAATAAATATAATGTGCTTGAATCATCCCAAAACCATCTCCCCCACCCCCAGTCCATGGAAAAACTGTCTTCCGTGAAACCAGTCCCTGGTGCCAAAAAGGTTGGGGACCACTGGTCTACAGGATGGACATGTAGATCAATGGAATAGAACTGAGAATCCAAAAATAAACCCTCACATGTACAGCCAACTGTACATGGATGCCAAGACAATTCAACAAACGGTGCTGGAACAACTGGATTTTCTCATGCCAAAGAATGAAGTTTTTTCTTACATCATACCCCAGAATTAACTCATAATAGATCACAGATCTAAATGTAAGAGCTAAAACTATAAAACTTTTAGAAGAAAATATAGGAGTAAATTTTTGTGAGCTTGGGTTAGGTTAGATATGATACCAAAAGCACAAGCAACCAAAAAAAAAAAAAATAGATAAATTGGACTTCGTCAAAATTAAAACTATTGTACGTCAAAGGACACTATCAAAAAAGTGAAAAGTCAACCCATAGAATGGAAGAAATTTGCAAATCATATATGTGATGAGACATACCTAGAATAAGTGAAGAATTCTTACAACTCAAGAATATAAATAATCCAATTTTAAAATAGGCAAAGTGTCTGAATAGATATTTCTTCAATGAAGATATACAAATGGCTGATAAACACATGAAAAGACACTCAATATTGCTAATCATCAGGGAAGTACAAATCAAAACTACAATGAGATATCACCTAGCTACTATCAAAATAACAGAAAATAGCAAGCGTTGGTGAGAATGTGGAGAAATTAGAACCCTGTGCCCTGTTGGTTAGAATGTAAACTGGTATAGCTACTATATAAAATAGTATGACAGTTTCTCAAAAAAAATTAAAAACAGAATTCCAGTAACTCCACTTCTGGGTATATACCCAAAAGAATTGAAAGCAAGGTCTCAAAGATATATTTGTATACCCATGTTCATAAAAGTATTATTCACAGTAGCTAAAACATGGAAGCAACTCAAGTGTCCATCAATGGGTGAATGGATAAGCAAAATGTGGTATATATACAGTGGAATATTATTCAGCCTTAAAAAGGGAGGAAATTCTGACACATAGTATAGCATAGATGATTTTGAGGATGTTTCATCATATTAATTGAAATAAGCCAATCACAAAAAGACAAAAACTGTATGATTCCACTTACATGAGATACTTAAAGTAGTCAAAGTCATAGAGACAGAAAGTAGAATGCGGGTTGCCAGGGGCTGGCAGGAGGAAAGAATGGGGAGTTATTGTTCAAATGGTAGAGAGTTTCAGTTTTATAAAATGAACAAGTTCTGGGGATGGACTGTGACAATGGTTGCATAACATTATAAATATATTAATACTTAATCCCTGTGAACTGTACATTTAAAAAGTGTTAAGATGGTAAATTTTATGTTATGTGTATTTTACAATTTAAAAATTTGGGGAGGCCAGGCACAGTGACTCATGCCTGTAATCCCAGCATTTTGGGAAGCTGAGGCAGGTTGACCACTTGAGGCCAGGAGTTCAAGACCAGCCTGGCCAAACAGTGAGACCCCCATCTCTATAAAAAAATTTTGAAAATTAGCTGACATGATGGTGTGCACCTATAGTCTGCTTGGGAGGCTGAAGCAAGAGATTGCTTAAGCCCAGGAGTTTGAGGTTATAGTGAGCTATAATGATGCTACTGCGCTCCAGCCTGGGCAACAGAGCAAGACACTATCTCTGAAAAAAATAAAAATAAAAATAAAATTTTTAAAAATCTGGGCGGGGGGGAACACAGCTGTGCAAAAAAGGAAGAAAATTCTGACACATGTTACCACACATAAACCTGAGGACATTATAGTAATGTCCTCATACTAATGTCCCTTATACTAAGTAAAATAAGCCAGTCACAAAAAGACAAATCCTGTACAGTTCCACTTACATGAGGTATTTAGAGTAGTCAAATTCCTAAAGACAGAAAGTAGAATGTTGGTTGCCAGGGGCTGTGAGAGGGGGTAATGAGTTGTTGTTGTTTAATGAGTGTAGTTTCAGTTTAGCAAAATGAAGAGTTCTGGACGCTGATTGCACAATGTGAATGTGCTTATTAACACTACTGAACTTGTGTGTAGAAATGGTTAAGATGGTAAATTTTATGTTACACTCACACAAAAAAAGAACTGGTAGTAGATTCTCAACAGGGAGCCTATTGGCATGTTGGGTGATACAGTTCTTGTTCGTGCAGAGCTATCCCTGCACATTGCAGAATGTTTCGCATCCCTGGTTCCCTCTCAATAAAGGCAGCAATGCCCTCTGGTTATTGTCACAAAACAAAGCAAAATAAAATAGCCCTACACACTTCCAAATGACCCCTGGAGGACTGGAAGAGTGGGGGTGGGGTGGACAGTAGTACCGGCCCCAAGCAAGTACCCCTGGATGAGGAAGGCTACAGGTGGAGTGGAAACCCTCCAGGCAAAGGGAGGAGGCTGTCTCACCTCCACATCTTCAATTCCAGAAACATCCATGGCCTCTGCACAAGCTTAGAATGTTCTTATCCACCCATATGCCCACCCCCTGGTCAATTGCTTTTCTCTGTTCAAATCTCAGCTCAACCATCACTTCTAAGAGAAGCCTTCCCTGACACATTCATCTCGAGTAGGTCAATTTTCCTTTATTACCCTCAGCAACGTAGTGTCCCCACCCCTTGGGCTCCCTGTAGTCGCTTCAGCCCACAGGGGAGATGGGCATGGAGCTCACAGCACACACACCGCTGTTTTACATATATTTATGAATATCAGTCTTCCTTACTGAATAAAAGCTCTATGAGGGTGAAAAAATGGGCAAAAGATCTTAATAGACATTTCTCCAAAGAAAATATACAAGTGGCCAATAAACAGATGACAAGATGCTCAGCATCATTAGTCATCAGGGAAATGCAAATCAAAACCACAATAAGATACCACTTCACACCCACTAAGTAGCTATAATCAAAAAAAGATAACAAGTCCTAGTAAGTATGTGCAGAATTCGGGATCCTCATACACTGCTAGTGGGATTGTAAACTGATGCGACCACTTTGGAAAACAGTTGCAGCTCCTCAAAAGGTTAAATACAGGCTGGGCGCGGTGGCTCAAGCCTGTAATCCTAGCACTCTGGAAGGCCAAGGCAGGAGGATTGCTTGAGGCTAGGAGTTTGAGACCAGCCTGAGCAAAAGTGAAACACCGTCTCTACAAAAAATAGAAAAATTAGCCAAGCGTGGTGGCATCCACCTGTAGTCCCAGCTATTTGGGAGGCTGAGGCAGGAGGATCATTTGAACCCAGGAGTTGGAGGTTGCAGTGAGCTATCATGATGCCACTGCACTCTAGCCCAAGTAACAGAGCAAAACCCATCTCAAAAAAAGAAAGAAAGAAAGAAAGAAAGAAAGAAAGAAGGAAGAAAGAAATACAGAGGTACCGTATGATCCAGCAATTCCACTCCTAGGTATATAGCCAAGAGAAATGAAAAATATGTGTTAACACAAAAACCTGTACACAAATGTTTGTAGCAGCATTATTCATAATGGCCAAAAAATGGAAATATCCCAAATGTCCATTAGCTGATGAGTGGATAAATAAATGTGGTATACCCATGTAATGGAATATTATTTGGCCATATAAAAGAATCAAAGGGCAGGGTGTGGTGGCTCACGCCTGTAATCCTAGCACTTTGGGAGGCCGAGGCGGGAGGATCACTCAAGGAGGTCAGGAGTTTGAAACCAGCCTGAGCAGGAGTGAGACCCCCGTCTCTACTAAAAATAGAAAGAAATTCATTGGCCAACTAAAAATACATAGAAAAAATTAGCCGGGCATGATGACACATGCCTGTAGTCCCAGCTACTCGGGAGGCTGAGGCAGGAGGATCGCTTGAGCCCAGGAGTTTGAGGTTGCTGTGAGCTAAGCTGATGCCACGGCACTC
>CAUYRT010053465.1:0-23715 GCA_963574885.1 Lepilemur ruficaudatus
ATCCTTCTGCCTCAACCTCCGGAGTAGCTGGGACTACAGGCATGCGCCACCATGCCCTGCTAATTTTTTTTTACATATATTTTTAGTTGTCCAATTAATTTCTTTCTATTTATAGTAGAGACGGGGTCTCACTCTTGCTCAGGCTGGTCTTGAACTCCTGACCTTGAGCTATCCACCCGCCTCGGCCTCCCAGAGGGCTAGGATTACAGGCGTGAGCCACCGCGCCGGCCATATTTTGATTTTTAACAAAGATGCATTTCAAAGGCCTCCATGGGAGGTAAAATATAGAGAATTTATGGTGCCATGGGACACTGTGAGTTCAAGGTTTTCATGACTTTTTTTCCCCTTGTCATCTCCATGCTGAAGGCAGTGCTCACAAAAGTTGTTGATTACCTGAGAGCGGAGCTTCCTTCCTCTGATCCTGCATGAGGCCTGATCCTGTGTTTCTGAGTCAGGAGGAAGGAGATAAAAAGGGGTGATGTCCGAGGATGAAGAGCCCGTTTCGGCAGGATTTCCTGTGACAGCCGTTCCACAGAGACCATGGATGCCTGAGCCCAGGGAGGGTGTCCTTCTAGGGTGCCCAACTGAAGATGCACCAAGGGGGTCTCGCCTCTGTTTTCATAGTGCTTGTACATTCCTCTATTTGGGCAGTTTCCTTACATTAAAATGGGCGTAATGATGTTTAGCACACAACATTATTGCAAGGAATACATAAAAGTGCCTAAGATAATGCCTGACATACAGCAGACACTAAATTACTATTTATTGAGTGTGCAGTGCACTTATCACATTGTGTTGTACTTGGTCACCGCACTGTCTTCCACACTGGACTCTGAACATCTTACTCATGTTATAACCCCTCTACCTCGGACAGTGCCTGGGAGATGGTAAACACTCAATACCTGTTTATTGAATTAATTCATCAGTTGATTAGTACTTGGTCCTGCCCTCACCCTGGCTCCATTTCCCTTGCTGGTCTTTGCCCTCTCCTACTATGTTTCCTGGACCAAGTTTCTGGAACTCAAACTCTGAACAAAAGTTGTCAGACCTGAATCAAATGAAATGCCAAGACTCCACTTCCTAGAAATACCTAAGCGTTTTCTCAGCAACTGCATAGAGGGAAGAGATGGGGGAGGGTTGCTGGTATTGCTGAGTCTATTGCAGAAACATGACACATTCAGATTAAAGCCAGGGTCCTGGGTGCTGATGGGGCTCAGAAAACAGCATCCCAAATGAAGGCCTCAGAAGCAAAAGTTCTTCTGTGACCTCCTTCTGCTCTTTTGCCTCTCAGTCCCAATCTTTCCTGAGGCTAGCTAGGAACTAGAATCCTTCTTCCCCAAGGTGAGTCAAAAAACCAGAGCCCGCTTTCCTCCCCAGAGCCAGCCATAAAACCTAAACTTACTCTTAGTAAATACTGGCCATAAAAAAATTATCTGACCTGCCTTGCTTGACTGTAGGTCCCAAGACCCACCCACCCCCAATTCCAGAGAGGGTCCTGCCCCACACCCAGAAGGAAGGATGCTGCTCAGAAAGGCCAAAAAGAATCTGGACAGACAGGCCTGGCTGGGTGTCCTCACGCAGTCTATTAACGTCAGATCATACCGTTTTTTCCAATCATATTTCTACAGGGCTGTCTGTACTTTGTTGAACCTGAGCATAAAAATGGACAATTTCACCCGTATCTTTGGGTCTTCCTTCTGAAGGCTCCCATGTATACATGTTAAATGAATTTGCATGCCTTTTCTCCTACTAATCTATTTGCCTCATGTCAGTGATTTTTCAGCAAACCTTCAGGGGGCCAAGGCAATTGGTCCCCACAATTCTATTTATATTCAAACAAAGAATATTTTTATGTTATTTATTTATTTTTTTGGAGACAGGGTAGTGTCATCAGAGCTCACAACCTCAAACTCCTGGGCTCAAGCGATCCTCCCACCTCAGCCTCCCAAAGTGCTGGGACTACAGGCATGCACCACCGCACCCAGCTGATATTCAAAGAATTTTCAAGAGTTGAGAACATCTTTTCTGATGCCCTTCAAGGAAGGAAGAACAGATGGCATTCTCAAAGAAAGGCAGGAACAGGGCGGGTGGAAGGAAGATAAAGAGGGAGGGAAAGGGGAGAAGAGGAAAAGGGGAAAGAAAGGAGTGGGGGGAGAGGAGAAGGAAGAAAAGGCAGAGCCAAAAGAATGGACTTAAAAGCAGCATGTGGAAATCACAGTCAAGCAGAGCTGACCAAACACATAATTGAGTCCCTGCTCCCTCCCAAACCTCCACTAAAATGACACAAGTAGGGGAGTGCATAAACCCTCAAGGACAAAGAGAATGTGAGACCGTCAACGGCTTACAAAAACTGTCAAATTCTGAGAAACAGGAAAGCTATGATAAATGAGTGAAAACTAACCTACCCTATCAGAAAAACCTAGACATGCAAGGATTGGACACCAGTGAGAAACCAGCTGTTTCTGCATCTCCCAGCTCTAGAGGTGCTCAGGAATTAGAGCCCCAGGAACCTCTGAAAGGGGCGGGAGGAGGTGGTGACTTGAGTGGGGCTGGAAGCAGGAAGATTGATGGAAAGCTTGCTCAAGGCAGAAGAGTGAGAGGTTGAACAAGAAAGGCTCACAGCTTAGGATCCAATATCCACCAAGGACCAGGACAGGACGGCGTACTGACAACAAGGGGTGGATCCACTGGCAGCCTGTGAACTGAACAGTGATGTCACCACCCTCCCCCATCTCCCTTACCCAACGAGGCCAGAAGGATGCAGAAATAGGCTCTGAGTCCCCAATTCCCACCTCCAGGCAGAAGTGTGGAGGAGTAATCTCATGGGAAATGGCCCAGCTCCAGAGAAAAATTCTACAGAATCAGATATCTATGTCCTTTACTGTGGCACACCTGTCTTCAAACCCCTCACGTGTGTGCAATACTCCCAAACAAGTTTGTAGCACCTCACGGGTAAATGTGAACCCACTGACCAGTGAACATTTGAGAGACTCCTCCAACATAAAAGACAGACTGAGACAAACAAATGAGGGAAAAACAGGAAATTGGAAGAAACAGAGATAATATAGGGACAGAGGAAAAAACTATCATATTGAGGGGGAAAAAGATGCTTTAAAATAATGATAATTTTAAAATAGATACACATCAGGATGTTCTCTAAAGAAAGAGAACATTCAGAGAACAAGAAGAACTCATGAAGATTAGAATTATGATAACAGAAAAAATTCAATAGAAGGGTTAAATGATAAAGCTGAGGAAATGTACCAGAAAATGAAACAGAAAGAAAAAATTGGAAAGTAAGAAAGATGCAAATAATTATATAAATCCAAGAGGTTTAGGCTGGGCATGGAAGCTCAAGCCTGTAGTCCCAGCACTTTGGGAAACAAGTGGCCTCGCTTGAGGCCAGGAGTTTGAGATCAGCCTAGGTCTTACCACAGTAAGACCCCATCTCTACAAAACAACCAAATAAAACAAAACCAAAAGGTTCAGCCACATAAGATAAATAATAAATAAAATTTATATTGTCAGCTAAATAATAGTTCCAAAAAGAGGAAACAGAGACATGAATTCAAGATAGAATCCCAGAACTGAAATGTATCAGTTTCCAAATTTAAAAGGCCCAGTGAGTGCCTAACACAGTGAGTGGAAACAGACCCACACGAAGACACAGCACTGCGAAATTTCAGAACTTCAGGGATGAAGAGAAGATCCCCAAAGCTCCAGAGAGAAAGAAACAGGTCACAGTCAGAGAAATCAAGGAACAGAATGGCATCAGACTGCTGAGTAGCAGTACTGGAAGGACAAAGAGATCCAGGCCTTCAAAGGGAAAAATGATTTATAACCCAGACTTTACTACCAACCCAAGTATAAACCAATCATAAAGGTAGAATAAAGGTATTTTTCAGACATATATTAATATCATTTCAAAAATTCACTTCCTATTCACCCATTCTCAAGAACCTACTGGAGGGTGTATACCTCCAAAACAAGGGGGGAAACAAACCAAGAAGATTCCTGGAAGCTGAAGGGCTGACATAGGAGAGGTGCATGGAAGTTTCGGAATAATAGCTATACATCAAGCCTAGGGAAACGCAGTCTGTACCAGAGCTAGAGGACAGAGGAATTCAGGGTTGCTGGGTCTTAGAGACATCCAAAGAAAAAAATAAGAAATTGGGACATCACCTGATGTGTTTGAGTATATTGAGGAGAATTTGATAGATCTTGGATCAGAAAGTTGGCAGGAATCAAGGACAGATACAGAGAAAGCCAATTAAACAACAAAAACAAGGCAGTTATTAATTCCAGGAAATACAAAAAGCTATACAGGAAAGAAGAAATAATCGTAATGTACTATGTGGCTCTTCTCTGAACAGCCACATAATGTACTATGTGGCTCTTCTCTGCATAAATAATAATGTAAACATTGAACATTGATTTGATAAAAATTGCTACATAACTGGAAAGCTCATATTACATAGTAAGATATCCATAGAAGGAAAAATCAAGAACAAGCAACAGAAGCATGAGATATGAAACTAAGAAAGTAAAAGCATAAGAAACAACTAAAAGTTTAAAGTGATTATATCTCAGGTGAGGGTGGCAATGGAAGCAAAGATTGAAGCTATTTTTTGTTACAGGCCTTATAGGACTATTTGATTTTTTAACCATGTGCATCTCTTGTTTTCCATAATGATAATTTTAAAGTCAACACAACAGGCATTCTGAGTTCTGGTCCTAGCTGCTTCTCTCTCATGCTCTAGGATCTCAGTTTCTTGCGTGTCAAATGAGTGCCACCCTTTCGCAAAGCGGGGTGGTGATCAGAGCCCAGTCGGTGGAGTCTCCCCAGACTCTACCTCTCAGTCTTCTTAACTCCTGGCCCCTGATATCTATCTCTTTACCACAGTAATTATTACATTTATTCAACTGTTAGTGTAAACCAGACGTGATTTAGGGATATCTTTAAGGAACTTGGGGGAAATTTTTATTTAATTTTTTATTTATTATATGTTAATATATAATATATTGAACATATATTATATAATATTATATTATATTAATAATACATTAAATTTAATTTGATTATATTTTCTTTTTAAAAATTTCTTTATTCATTTCTAAAAGGTTTTGTTGTTGTTGTTGTTGTTAGAGACAGGGTCTCACTCTGTCACCCAGACTGGAGTGTAGTGGTGTGATCATAGCTCACTGCAACCTCGAATGCCTTGGCCTCCCAAAGTGCTGGGAGCATAGATGCAGGCCACTGTGCCTGGCCTACATTTTCTTTTACATATGATGATAATAAGATGCAAAGAGCAAGGACAGCATTGGGCAGCTCTGGTCCCTGTTACCTGTTTGATAGCTCATCACACCCTGCTCTCTGACAGCCCTTGTGTCCTGAACCGCCTTTGTAACCTGACTGGATGTGTTTGGCCCTTCTTCCCACACAGGCTGAACATTTTCTGATGGTAGGGTCCTGCTATGCTCTGAATGTTGGTGTCCCGCCTCCTCCTGAAATCCGTAAATTGAAACTTAATCCCTGAGGTGATATGAACAGTATTAAATGGGAGGCTTTGGGGAAGTGATTAAGTCATGAGGGCTCTGCCCTTGTTGATGGGATCAGTGCCCTTATACAAGAGGTTGGCCAGAGCCGCCTGGCCCCTTCCGTCTTATGAGGAAGCAGCAAGAAGATGCCATCTATGAAGCAAAACAAACCCTCTCCAGACACCAAAGCTGCTGGTGCCTTGACCTTAGACTTTCAGCCTCCAGAACGGTGAGCAATGCATTTGCATTGTTTATAAATTGCCCACTCTAAGGTATTTTGTTAGAGCGGCAAAAAGGGACTGAGACAGGCCCACAAGGACGGTGTTTGTTCGTTTGCTGCCTTCCCCACTGAGCACGACATCGACTTAGTGACTGTCTGCTGAGCAAGCAGGGCGAGGCCTGTCGTGATGAGGGGTCGTGCAGTGCACTCGCGTGAAGGAGATGAGTCTCCTTTAAAAGAGATCCTAGGCGTGGGGGGCTTTGGTCCAAGGGGCTGCAGAACCGCTTGAGCGGTTCTTTGTGCCACTTCCATTTCTACTTTTTACTGGAGGCTTCGTCTAGTTCTTGGACACACCACTGGGGTAGGAAGCAGAAAACAAGACTGGCCATCCTCTGACACTGATATGCTGGGGGACTTTGAGCAAGCCAGATAGGACTGTTTAGCCTCATTTCCTCCCCCTGTAAAATGAAAGGGCTGAACTAGCTGCTTGCTACAAGCCCTTCGGGATGTGTGACTGTGTACAATAGGTGGACACATTGACAGCACTGTGGGAGGGCCTGTGCCGCCCCCATGGTGGTGACGCTGGTAGAGATCAGAGGAGGGACAATAGCGGCAGGTGGCAGAGGGCCCAGCCAGGCAGCAGATGTGAAAGGGGAAGTAAATACGTGCTAGCAAGCTGCAGGTGGGACAATTCATGAAGAAAGGGCACCCACGCCCGTTTCACTTCAGGTGACTTGGTAAGCAGGTTCCATCTGCCTGCACAGCTTGTGCCCACTGCAGAGCTCAGGACTTCCAGAAAATAGTTACAATCATTATTTCAGAGTCACTGAATTTGAAGAGGATCCCTGGTAACTATGTGGGGAAAAAAGCCCAGGAGCATTTGGTGTGAGGGTTAGGAGGGGATGAGGCGGGAGGAAGCGAAATTTGGAAAGAAGTTGTGTAATTACCAGTTACAGTGAACTGGTTACACAGGGTGTAGTCTGCCCAGTCCCCCTGCACACGCCCGTGGCTGGAGAAGTCCCCCTCCCCTGTCCTGGGAAATGCTCCTTCTCCCTCCCCAGCTGTGGTTCCAGAGGTGGGTGTCTCTGGCTTCTTCTGTAACTTATGGTTGCCTGGCCTCCAAGGGGACACCTGTTCCAATTTAGACCCACACACATGGCCCAGGCGATTGGTCCACACTTGAGTCTGGGACCCAAGCCTGGCCAATTAGTTGACTTTCCTGGGATATTTCAAATTAGAGTTGGATTTTAAAAATCCAGATCCTCTTGTGTGTGTTGAAGCTGATGGAGAAATTTTTTCTAAGAGAATGAAGCCCCCAGCCTGGGGGAGTGGAAAAATGCAAACTAGTAAGTGTTCTAGGGGCTCCTGAGCCCTGGCTCCCTGTGTCCCTACGCAACTACCATCCGAAAACGTGAAAACCCTGCATGAGGTCCCAGGAACCTTTCATAATATCCTGTCTTTTCTTTAGACTGAGTTGAGTGGCTTCTGTCGCTTATAACCAAGAGTCCTACCTAGTGCTCCAAATCTAATTGGATGTTTTTAAATCCACATTTTCTCACTTATTGGATGACTTAGTGAAAAGCAATGGTTTGAAATACAATTTCCACCAATTTTGAGCCAACCCAATACTTTTGCTTAAAAAAATAAATTTATGTTTAAGATTTTCTGAACATTTGGTACAGACTGTTGAAGAATGAATCTCTAGTAGTGAAAAAATGCAGGCAGGCAAGTGTTTGAAATGGGAAGCGAGGTTATTATCTTGCTGTTCATCTGATGTAGTCGTGTTTTTCAAGTTCATTATTCAAAATGAGCATTCGACCCTAACGCTCCTGATCTGACTGCAGCTGCTGTAGCCAAGCGTGCCAGGCAGCCCATCAGTGGGCCTGCGCCCCTTGCCCGTCCTCTGACAGCGAGTAGACTTCGGGAAAGAAACAGTGTTGTCTGGGCTGGGACTGTGGTTCTTGGTCTCAAGTGCACACACTGCATTGATAAAACTCCTGCCCAGGTGATGAGGGTGGCAGGTTCAAAGCTACTCTGCACTCCATTCCTTGATTGGCTCCAGGGAAAGGACACATTTTTTATCCTTTTCTCAGAGAAGGCAGGCAAGGGAAAGTGTCTCTCATCTGGCCCCCTGCTAGCCCTTCTTGCCCAGCCAGCGGTGGGAACAAACCAGGCCCGGAATCTCGGGGAAGGCTGCAGGTCCTGGCAGCCGGACGTCCCTTCTATCCATGCAAGAGACACATTCTGGGAAAGAACAGTGCTTGTCCCCTGTTTCTCCCCCTTGCGACACTGCTGTCCTCATCTAACTGACGTCTTTCCTTTTCCTTCAATTATCCTATGCATCGACAGCTTCTAAATACGTATCTTTAGCACAGACCTTTCTCCTAAACTCTAGATTCCTGTATTGAATTGCTTCCTGGTCTTCTACTCCTGAATGTCCCAAGTTCAATATACCTGACACTGACTTCATGGACTGTGTCTCATGAGCCTGTCTCTGCCGTAGTCCCTGTCAATATAAAAACAGAGCCGTCCACCCCGTCACCCCAGCAGAAACCTGCCATTCTTCCTCCTCCTCCTCTCTCACCACCCACAGCCAATTAGTCATCAAGCCATGTCGACTCTCTCTGCGTAACATCTCCTCTCTACATCCCCCTCCTGGCCTTGGTTCAGGCCTTTATTATCCCTAGTTTGGGTCATTCATTCATTTAGGGGCAAGGGTCATGTTGGGGACTAAGACAGAGGTGACTCCTTCCCTCAGGAAGCCTACTTGAAGGAACAAAAGACAAGAATCAAACAAAAGCAAGAACCACTTGTTTATGATGTGTCAGAGCTATGTGAAGGATATACCCGTCCGCTCCACGAAGGAGAGGTGACAACTGAGAGTGAGGAAGCCAGTTGAGAAGGAAGAGTCATGAGGACAGCCCGGGGACAAACCCTCCAAGCAGGAGAAACAGCAAATACACGCCAGGTGGGACGAGAGCAGCCGTGACGTTTGTGTTGCCCTGGGACAGAAGAGGTCTAGGATGGCTTGAGGAAGTAGGCTCTTTCGGGCAATGATGAGAAGTTTGGATTTTATTTTAAGCTCTTGGAAAGTTCTAAGTGGGAGGATGACATGTCTCCCTGGGTCCTTCCCTAACCCTCCAACCTGTCACCCTGGCTTTGAAGTTGATCTTTCTAGGACAAAGGCCTCTCTGGGGTGTAAAAACTTCCATGGCCTCATTAGCCTGCAGATACCACCCAAAATGCTGAGCCTGCCCACAGGGCCTTCAGTCTTGCCCCATGTTTCCCTCCGTCCTTATTTCTCCCTGGCCACCTGATCCCCTTTGTCTGGCCACGCCAAGCAACTTCCTGATGGCGGCATGGGTTCTGCCATGACTATGCACGATACGTCTCTCTAGGCACATCATTCCCCATCCCATCATCAAACACAAATCTACACACCTTTCAAGACAAAGGTCGAATGCCACTGCATCGGTGTAATCTTTCCTAATCACTGTAGAACGGACCATTCCCTCCTCTGCGTCCTCAGTGAACACTGAACCAACCCCTGGCAAAACCCCTTTAATGCCAGATAACACTTCTCTGTTGACATGCATCCTTCCCTGTTCACACAGGACCCTTTCCTACTCATGTGTATTCCCTACTGCTCAGCATTAGAGCTCAGAGTACTTGATTGTGTAAGAGAGCAAGAGCATTTCCCCCGTTTTGCATATTTAGATTACACATGACAGCTCTGCCAAAGGAGCAGGAGCCCAGATGCTTGAAGCTCAGTGAGAATTTTAATGAAATTGTCAGATGAGACTCATAGCAGATCTACCGGTCTCTGAGAGACTGGTATTCCCACCACTAGCTATATCGGTTCGTTGATCCTTATTAGTGAGGATGGAACTGGGTAAATGTTTGAGCAAGTCAAAATATCTATGGGACATGTGCTATTTCCAAGAGGTGTCAGCCACCTCTCATTATTCTACAGTGTCACACGAGCTCTGCAGGTCTCATCCAGTGACAGGTGGTATAACAGGACCCACCAGTGGCTTGGTGCAGGACTGTCAGAGACTGAACTTGTCACTTCATAATTTCCTACTAAGTGCTCAGCACTGTGGAGTGGGGGGTGGGGTCGGAATCAAAGAAGTAGATAACTTGTTCCCTGTATTTAGGGGAGGGAGAGCATGACAATGTCCATAGAACACACTAATTGATATTTGTCAATTGTCACATTTGATATGCAAGACATAATTAATTAGAAGATAACCTAGGGCTAGATGACCAAGTGCTGGGTGGTGTGTCACGGAAAGCAAAGGCTGTAGACTTTTTTCAAGGTCTCTTGACCTTGACACTGAAGGTCAATACCCGGCTCCCACCAGCTTGTGTCTGCTCCTCGTGGGTTGGGCCGAAATCGAAACAACAAAAGAGAATCAGAAAATGACTCCGCCAAGTGCTCAGGGTAGTTTCCCTGCTGCATGTCAAAGGCCTTGCCACGTACTGGGAAATGCCTTCGGAATGTGCGCCCACCCCACATTTTCTACAGCTGCAGCTCAGAAGAAAGTGGGGGCAAAATGACCTGGAGGAGCAAAGAGGTGGCCAGGTTTGCCGAGCCAGGGAACATACCTGTGGGACCGGTGCGGTCCGTGCACTCCTGCTGTCCAGGTTCGAGAACTGCTGGCACTGGATGCTTTTTCTATGAATCCTCACTGAAAAAAGTCCCACTGGGAAACCGACGGCAAATGCACTTCCCATGCTGAAGATGAAAGGCAGTCAGCTCTCGCTCACCAGACAGCTGTAGCCACAGCGGCCTGCGGAGGCTCTGCCAGACAGACACCGGCGCCTGCGCCAGCCTCACGAGCAGCAGTGCTAGGGACAAGGCAGCTGGCCCGGGCTCCCATGAGATGTGGCTATTACCAATTTCTGAAGCAAGATGTGAAAACTTTAAATCAAGCTACAAATCATGCTGGCCTATACGTCCATAAATCCTAACTGTGATTTCATTTGGTCTTAAGCAGCAAGCAAAATGCCACTGCTTGGTGCAGTCTTAAGTCAATGTATCTCCTCGCTTAATGGTACCAAATCTCGGTCTTTTTTTTTTTTTTTCTTTTTAGGTTTCTATACCTTTATTTCTTGACTCACCAATCTAATCTGACACGTAAGACATGTTGTCTTCAGAGCGGGCCCCAAGCGGTTCATTGTGCAAGGTATCTGTGGCTTGACTGATGTTTGAGTTTTAGCCTTTTAGATCACAGCAGGACAACTAATACTGACAAAATATCACCTCATGTAGAGTCCACAGTCACGTAGGTATAACTGCAGACAAAAAGTCCTCTACAGCCGTGCTTGGCTGGCTTTTGGCCTCTGGCTCTCTCAAGACAAAAGAGTTTCTTGCATCCCCATTTGCTGGGTCGCAATCCTCTTTAATCTTTTCTGCAGAGGTAGACCCTGTGTCTGCAAAGTCAAATAAGGAATGTAATCCTACAGGCTTTTTCCTGGGGATAAGAACTGGCACAGTTTGTCAGATGTCTTGTCCACCCAACGCCATGACCTGCCTCCAGCACAGGTACCAGGTGAGGACGAGACGGGGCGGCCAGTGTTCCACCCAGCGGCTCTGGGTACCGCTGGTAAACACAAGTCCACTCTGGAGATAAGAACCTGGACCTTGGTTTTAGAAAGTGAAACAAAGGTGTTAACAACGCCTGATATTAACAACACTTGCCAGCGGCACCCAATTAGCTAATCTGTTTTTTGATTAGTTGCCTACATTAGCCACAGCACTTTAAATAACTTCAGTTTTTACCTCCTTCTAACATAAGCTTAGCGGTAGTCCGTCTTTAGGTAAGTCACTTAAAGTTTCACTGAAAAGGGATCAAAGAATCAATAATTGAAGACAGAATTAAACACACCGCGCCCAAAAAATTATGTACCCAACAGTCAGCTTTTGTTAGCTGGCCTCTCCCCGCCCCCATCATCCATATTTAAAAATCTCGAGTGTGCGTGGGCCAGATGATTCATCCAAGCTGCTCTGGAAGTTGTCTCCGCTGGTGACAGTGAAGCCGATCCACCCCCTGTCCTCCCCTCTGTCTGGTGAAGATGCAGAGTATCGGCTCTGTGGCACTGTCACCAGCGCACCGTGGCCTTCTTTATTTAGACACGGTGCTGGTAGGCAGCACGCTCCCACGCGGAGATTTCAGCTCCTGATCACATTTCCCTGTTGCTTTCATCTGCCTGCAGCACCCATCTGCCTGCCCCAAAAGACAGTGAGGACCTCAAGACCCCACAGGGTCCTCTGAGCCCACGCAACAGAGCCCTCCGACAAACTATCCCTTTGCTTTACAGGTCCACGTACCTAAAAGGATTCGATACTAAACTATTTCCCAGCCTTGTCAACGCAGGGGCCCTGCTCTCTCTTCCTGCTTATCTGAGATACAAAATATAATAAATATAATATTCTGACTATAATAACCGAGATCCTGAAATTTCTGATGGTACCAGCTCTTGGGTTTCTTTTAACAAAGAATTTGGGGACAGATCTGTGCTCTGAGGATGAGGCTAACCGCCGTAGAAACAAGAGTGCTTCTGTGGGAATCGCCCCTTTCCCCTCCCTTCATAGATTTGCACGTTCTGAAGGGAAGTCGGGCTTTTTTAAAGCAAACAAACGAACAACTGTGGATGTTTCCAGCAAGCCCCAGCAGACTTCCAGCTCTCTCTCTGCTCCCCCTACCCCCCAGCTTCTTGGCTCCTGGTCCATGGCTGCAGCCCTCCGGGAGTATTTATGGACGGGGTATCTATTGTTGACCTTGCGATTGCACTAATCCCTTGGCTTGGGGCTGCTCTGCTGTGACGAGTCACAAGGGTGACTGGGGTGGGAGCGAGAGAGGCCGGTGCATCATCAGGAATGGTACATTTATTTATAGATCAGGCCTTTTCCTTTCCTTCCTAGAGGAGCCCGTTACTGCAGCGGTTGCCATATCCTCATGCACTGCCTTCGGGAGACAGATGATGGATGGGGTCCAGTGCTCCAGAGTTAAGGGTCAGAGTTCTTGGAGACAGGACCAAAGGACTTCTCTCCCCCCTTCCCAGGGAAACCCATGGGCATCACAGCCTCCCCAGTAGCCCCAGAGGTGCAGCCAGAGGCTCCTGCCTGGAGACACTTGACAGCTGGGGGCGAGGGGAGTGTGACTCCAATTCCTGGGAAATTCTGGCCTCATTCTGGTGGAGTCTGGGCATCTGGCAGGCCTGACAATCTTTTCGGGGGTCTCTGAAAAACAGGCTGGCAAATTGCTGTCAGATTAAGAGAGTAGGGAAATGCCAGGGGCACAGCTCTGTGTATCTAGCAGCCTGTGACTGCCACTACCTGGATTAAGAAAAAAGAAAAGATGAGCCCAGGGCTTTGGACAAGGCCATCGGAATAAAGCTGGAGGAGGACCCTTGAATCCCCTGGGCCTATTTAACCCTGGCACAGTGGCTAGTGGTTATGTGCTGCCTTGGGTAACTGTGACTGCTTCTTGTCCTCCAGCTCTGACTCAACTAGACAGTAAATCATTGTGGGCAGGAGCCTCAGGGCACAGAGCTGCGTGCAAAATTAGTCCTCAGTAAGCCCCTGTGGATGCTCAGACGTGGATTCTTGTAAGTGACTGTCACAAGTATTAAAAGATGTTTTTCAAAGATAATAATGATGATGATGGCAGAATCCCACTATAGGCAGGAACCGTGTGCCTTTGTCACATCTCTTCTCTCTCTGCCCACAGAGTATAGTGCACATTGTAGGTTTTTAAAATTTTTTTAATTTGTATTAATTTATTTAATACAAATTTTTAAAATTCATGTTAAATAATCATTATAACAGCTCTGTGTCTGTCACATGGAACTTATAAATTGTGTGGGGGTGACTGTGACTAGGCTTGAAGCTTTTCTCTCAAAAAAAAAAAAAAAAAAATAGGGCCGGGTGTGGTGGCTCACGCCTGTAATCCTAGCACTCTGGGAGGCCGAGGTGGGAGGATTGCTTGAGGCCAGCAGTTTGAGACCAGACTTAGCAAGAGTGAGACCCCATCTCTACTAAAAATACAAAAATGAGTCAGGCATGGTGGTAGTCCCAGCGTCTTGGGAGGCTGAGGCAGGAGGATCGCCTGAGCCCAGGAGTTTGAGGCTGCAGTCAGCTGTGATGACACCACCACACTCCAGCCTGGGCAATGGAGACAGAGCCAGACCTTATCTCAAAAAAAAAAAAAGCCTTCCACATTGTTTCCTTTATGATTTGACCCCTGCCTGGCTCTGCTACTACTCCTGCTACTTTGTTCCTCCGCACATGCTTCCACCCAGACTTAGGGCGCCCTGTCCCCTCTCACCTGCATCCTGCCCACAGGGCTAACCCCTACCAGACTGCAAGGAGAGCCACTCACCTCCCTCCTTCTCCCTTCCCCTGGGCTGCGCAGCCTCTAAGGAAGCCCTCATTCCCAGAGTTGTCGCATTAGTGGTCCACTCTCCGGCCACCTCCCTTCCCCGGACACTACAGGCAGACGGCCCAGGATGGGGCTTTCTGAATCCCTAATATTCAGCAGCTGCCTGGATTGCAGGAGTTTGGCAAAGGTTTGCTGAATAAATGGAAACTGCTGAAGACTGAGTGGTAGCTGACCACACACTCAATCGATCGGTAACTCCTTGGGAGACTTTTTGATACAAAACAACAGGGGGAAAATTGGGAAGGAGCGTGTTGCCCGGTAAGAAGAGGGGAGGGGATGCAGAGAGGGTGAGTGGATTGATCAGTGTCTCCTTTAAGTTACCTGCAATAAAATTAACTCCTCTGCCTTTGTTGCCCAGAACTCTAGGCACTGGCCTGGGGGTGGGGGAGGAGTGGGAAGAGGGAGGAAGTTGGAGGTTTGCAGAAGGGAAGTGAGAGTCTCCTGAAGTTACAGGACCTTTAAGAGCTGCCCACCTGCCAGCTCCGAGCCTCCTGGCTGGGTGGCAGCATCTTTGTCTCCTTCCCTTTTGATTTGCTGGCCTCAGACCCCTTGCTCAGAGGTCTAGCTTTTGTGTGATGCCTGGGGGGAGGAGGCTTCTCATTCTGCAGTCAGTGTATAAGTCACCTTCATTTCTGAAGCTATTTTTATCCTTATAAGGTTGACTTATACACCGTAGGATCCAGTTTATCATAAAAGAATTGGCTGGGAATCGAGAAGCCGAGTTCCGCTTTCTCCTGCAGTCACCAGCTAGCTGCTTGCATTTTCAACTTCCTGCACGGCCTGGGCAGCACACTTCTTACCCGCTCAGGGTTTCTTTATGACTCTTTCAAACCAACTAGAATAGCTGTTTTCCATCCCGAAGTTTGTGCCTTAGAAAACTTGGACCTGCTTTCTAAGTTCTCCCTGTGACATCCCTCTCTGTGAACTCCAGTGGCCAGGAAAGTTGGGTACACAAAAGCAACTCCAGAGGGACTTTCTCAAGTTCCAAATGTTTGATCTCAAAATCCGGCTGAATTTATCGGCTGAAACCATTGACAGAGTATTTCTGGTTGACCTCCCTTGCCCTCTGCACCCGCCGCCACCCCCCCTTCCGAGCAGTGAGCTTCTGAGCCCAGCTATTAGCATCTGCAGAGATACCTCCCCTGGGATTAGGGCTTGTTTTCTTCCTGGAACCAATTTGAACCCAAAAGGGCCTTTAAAACTACATTTAATGGTTGGAGAGGATCCCTCTCCTTTTAATTTCTGAGCTCATTCCCTCTGGGAATCAAGTGACATTTAGATTCTGGTGTGTAAGTTGTTTTTTCTTTAGATTAGTTTTCGTGTAAACATTCCTCTGCAAAAATTATTTTCACATTTTAAGGAAACTTGTGTCAAGTGTCCAGTCAAACTGATTCCTATTCTGTTCCCTTGGCTAACCCCCAGCGTGACGGATACTTTCTCAGCCACCAGCTTCCCCATTTCTCAGCCACTCATATTCAAACTGATTCTCCTGTCTGTTAAAATATTTCCACAACTTTCTGAAATGTCCACTTCTCAAGGTTATCTGCCCTGGGCTGCAGCCAACACCAGGCCTACTAAGGGGAATGAGGCCGAGTAGGTGGGGACCCGTTGTTCTGCCCGGGGCTGTCAGCGGGGAGGCCAGAGCCACCTTGACAAGGGGACTCTGGACCAACAGGACAGGCCTGGGGGAGGGGGTGGGGGGCAAAGGACTCACACCAAGGCTAAGCCAAGGGGACAGGCATTCTCAGTATGTGACTTCAAGGAGCCTGGCCGTCACAAACAGAAAAGCAGGCAAATCAAGCTCTCTTCCTCAGCCAGAGCTCAGTTGCTCTTTGCAGAGGCCCACGGGAGTCATCTCGCCTCATGCCTTTTCTCCTATCATTGCTATCGAAAGCTTTGTCTAATTTGGTTTGGTTTTCCTTATACAAACTCTTCATCTCTCAGTTTTAAAACATGCCCCTTTGTCAGGGCTACCGCCAACAGTCACACAGGCCGGTCACAGCACAACTCCGGAGCTGCTGTTCACATTGGCTACAACATATTCACCAAGATAACTTAGAGATAGCCTCAAAGCTCAGAGACAGCCTTTCTTTTTCTTCCATGTATTAAGAAAGGTAAAATGGGGGACTGGCAAGGTGGCTCACACCTCTAATCTTAGTACTCTGGGAGGCCGAGGCAGGAGGATCACTTGAGCTCAGGAGTTCAAGACCAGCCTGAGCAAGAGCGAGACCCCCATCTCTACTAAAAATAGAAAAATTAGCCGAGCATGGTGGCCCACGCCTATAGTCCCAGCTTTCGGGAGGCTGAGGCAAGAGGATCCCTTGAGCCCAGGAGTTTGAGGTTGCAGAGAGCTACAATGATACCACTGCACTGCACCCAGGGTGACAGCGTGAGACTGTATCAAAAAAAAAAAAAAAAAAAAAAAGAGGAAAGGTAAAATAGCTGAGTGGAAAAAATACCTAAGTAATAGCCTTATCACTGCCACAAAGTTACTGTGTAAACTTGAACAGGTCACTTTGCTATTTGGGTGTCTCATTCATAAAGCAACAGAGTGGGCCTAGACCATCTCTAAGGGTCTTGCCCTCTGGCAATAATATTTTCTGATCAGCAGAAAGTGGCATTTTTTTTAACCAATAAGTTACATGATGGAAAGCTTTGGATCGGTCATTTCCTTCCATCCATACTGTAGGGGAGGTGAAAATTTCCTCACCCTCCTAGAATCTGGGACTGATATAAGACAGATGAGCAGGAGACAGCCTGCAGATTGTATTTACAGGGACACCAGAAGCCTCCCAGGAAAATGAAGACACAAAGGAAGAGGCAGAGCCGATGCTTACGCACTAACTTGGACAAAGAGTAGTAAACTGTGGGAAAGTAACTAGAAAGGTGAGGGTGTGTTCAACATGATTTGTACGGTGTTCTCTAGGTCTCAACTCCCTGTTTCTGGTGATAAGAATGTTCCTTTTGTCCTGGTATAGGGAAGGCATCTTTCACCTGGAAGTTTCATCTCCTGCTTGCAGAAAAAAAAGGGAAGGTCAGAAGGCCCTTTTTGCAACTGCTGTTTTTGGAGTGCCACTAGCCCAAAATAATCACTATGCCAAAGCAACATATTTGGGGGTGGCGTGTCCTGAACTCCGTCACTGCTCTGGCATTTCAAGTTGCTCAGCCCGGTTCTGACTCCAGCTCTCCCCTGGCAAGGCTGTGGATTTTGAAGTCCAGTGAACGTGGCCTCCCTGTGCTGATTCTCTGCCTTGGTGTTCTGAGCTCGGATCCTTCGGCACCGTTGAAAACAGAGGCACTAATTTGAGGAATTAACTGAGATGGTCACTTGAGGTCACACAGCAGCTGTGGCCCTTCAGGATCTCTCTTTCGCAAAGAAAACAAAAGGGGCAAGAAGGTTGACCAGAGAACTTTGGAAATTTAGGAAACAAAGCGTTCCATTTGAGGTATTTAGCTGTGGGGTCGAATCATGGCTCTTTCTGGGGTTTGTTCCCCATCAAATCACCACGTGGCTGACATTTTCTGGCAAAGGTTGTAAACCAGTGCTGTGGAGGATGGCGGAGGAGCACTCGACCCGGCCCGCAGAAGTCCTGCAATACCAAGTCCCAGAAAGGAGGCTCGGGAGCTGGTTTCTTTTTAGTCTATTATGTGCAACAAGCCTTTGCCCCATGCTCTGACTGTGAGGAGCTATTTTTGTTTAGGAAAATACCTCGAAGGGGTATTTAGATACTAAAAGATGAGATTGAAAACACAGCCTGAAAAAGATCAAATACAGGAATCCTTGAATTGCTCTGCATAAGAAAGAAGAGGAAATGTGGTTTCTGTTTGTTGCTGATGTTTGAAATAGATAAACCTACAGGTGGAATTATGGAGTGGTCTAGGCAACGTGACTGAAAACAGGCACCCCGGAGTTAGGTCGCGTAGGTTCACATCTGTAAAACCCACCATAATGCATTCTGCAAAAAGTAAATTTGGATATAAGAGAATTGGTAATCAGTTCCCATCCTTTATTCAAATCTCATTCTCAACCAGGGGCTAAGGTGTGTTTTTCTTGTTTTAATTGTGGTAAAATATGCATAACATAAAATTTATCATTTTAACCATTTTTAAGTGTACAGTTCAGTAGCATTAAGCACATTCACAGCGTTGTTCTGGACTAAGGTTAAGGTTCTTATTTTCTCTGGGGGGAGGAGAGGATGTGGAGGGAAGGGTGAAACAAGTTCAGAAGACAGGGCAGTGTTTCAGCCCTAGTGTTCTCCCAGCCCATCTCCCTGGTGCCATCTCACTAGGAGATTCCTGAAATTGCTGCGATCATCTGGAAGTCCAGCTAACCAAAGGACCAGACCTTGACCCTATCACTCCTGAAGCCAGAGTGGTCAGTCGCCACAAGGTGGATGCTGCCAAACCCTGGGATGGAATCAGATAGCAGAGCTGGCTCGCTGGAACGCCTGGCCAGGCAGCTGTGCGAACTGACCGCAGTCCTTTCCTTACCCTCATAATAAAGCAGTTCTGCATTTTTGGGGCTGGGAAAATTTGGACCCCATATATTTTCTATGGAGTGATTTACTGCAAATATAAATACTTGACTAGTGCCAGGCCTATCATAAGCACTTAACAAGTCTAGATATTACTGGGTATGTCTAATGTTCAAATTTAAGTTGTTGCATTTCTCTGATGTTGTTCGGCAGTGGCTGTATAGGATTTCTGTATTATTACAGAAATTTACAGGATTATTACAGAAATCTACAGGATTTCTGTATTATTATTTTGGTGAAGAGTTTTCAAAAAGATGCTAATGTCCATACTTGAGTCCACGCAAGTATGGAGATACAGAAATAGTCATTAGATTCAGAGTGAAGAACAAAAATTCACTGGAGGAAAGAAGCTAGATCCAAAGCTCACCATAAGAAGGTAAGTCTCCCTAGATTTAGTAATCCAGGGAGGGCACTGAACTTTCCAGAGCATGGAATGGAGAGTCAAGTAAATCCGACCTGTATCTTCAAGGGTCAAGGGGATTCCTAAGTGATAAATAAGCTACAGATAATGTCATCTCATTCAATGTTTTGTTTTGTTTTGTTATGTTTTTTTGAGACAGTGTCTCATTCTGTCACCTAGTGACATCATCATAGCTCACTGCAATCTCAGACTCCTGGGCTCAAATGATCCTCCTGCTTCAGCCTCCCAAAAATGAGTAGCTGGAATTACAGGCATATGCCTCTGCACCCAGCCCTCAATGCTTTTTTAAATGGAAGAGCAGGAGGTGCCCTATGAGGACTGTGTATGGCTCAGGTATTCTGCCAAGGGAGTGTGCAGTTCAGGTAAAGATCATTCATGACATGCACAGAGCACAGACACCTGGAGCCAGGCTGTCTGAATTCTAACCCTGACTCTGCCAATCTACGCTAGATCAGGTCCTTGGGCAATTTAACTTGCTCTAGTTTCCTTATCTGTAAGTTTTATCATGTAGCAATTCAGTAACATCTTTAGGCTCCACTTCTAATTCCAGTTCTCTTGCTGTTTCTACATCTGCAGTTACTTCCTCCACTGAAGTCTTGAACCCCTCAAATACATCCATGAGGGCTGGAATCAACTTCTTACAAACTCTTGTTAACGTTGATGTTTTGACCTCCTCCCAGAATTACAAATGTTCTTAATGGCATCTAGAATAGTGAATCCTTTCCAGAAGGTTTTCAATTTACTTTGCCAAGATCCATCAGAGGAATCACTGTCTATGGCAGCTACAGCCTTATGAAATATATTTTTTAAATAGTATGACTTGAAAGATGAAATTGCTCCTTGATCCGTGGGCTGCAGAAGGGACGTTGTGTTAGCAGCATAAAAACAACACTCACCTCCCTGTACATCTCCATCAGAACTCTTGGGTGACCAGGTGCACTGTCAAGGAGCAGTAATATTTTAAAAGGAATCTTTTTTTCTGAGCAGTAGGTCTGAACAGTGAGCTTAAAATATTCAGTAAACCATGCTGTAAACAGATGTGCTGCCATCTAGGCTTTGTTGTTCCACTGACAGAGCACAGGCAGAGTAGATTTAGCATCATTCTTGAGGGCCCCAGGAATTTCAAAATGGTAAATGAGTATTGGCTTCAACTTAAAGTCACCAGCTGCATTAGCCCCTAACAGGAGAGTCAGCCTGTCCTCTGAAGCTTTGAAGCCAGGCATTGGCATTTCCTCTCTAGCTATGAAAGTCCTGATGACATCTTCCAATAAAAGGCTGCTTCATCGGTGATACATTAAAACTCCCTTGTTGAGTGTGGCCACCTTCATTCACGATCTTGGCTAGATCTTCTGCATAACTTGCTGCTTCTCCCTGCGCTTTTATGTCATGGGGAGGCTTCTTTCCTTAAACCTTGTGAACCAAACTCTGCTGGCTTCAAACTTTTTCTCCTGCAGCTTCCTCACCTCTCTCAGCCTTCCTAGAATGGAAGACAGTTGGGGCCTTGCTCCGGATTAGGCTTCGGCTTAAGGGAATGTCGTGGCTGTTGTGATCTTCAATCCAGATCACTCAACTTTTCTCCATCAGCAATAGGCTGTTTTGCTTTCAGATCATTCATATGTTCCAGTAACACTTTTAATTTCCATCAACAACTTTTTTTCCCCATGTAAACTGGACTGTTTGGCGCCAGAGGCCCAGCCTTCCGCCTGTCTGGACTTTCAACCTGCTTCCTCACTAAGCTTGTCGTCTCTAGCTTTGGCTTCCAAGCGAAAGCTGTTGCACACTTCCTCTTCCCCTTGAACACTCCGGGGTCATCGTAGGGTTATTACTCTCAATACCGTGATTCTCGGGGATTAGGGAGACCCAAGGAGAGGGACAGAGATGGGGGAATGGCCAGTCCGTGAGCAGTCAGAACACAGCATTTATTGCTTGCTTGCTGTCTTGTGGGCGTGGTTCGTGGGGTCCCAAAACAATTACAATAGGAGCATCGGAGATCACTGATCACAGATCATTATAACAGATACAACCATAATGAAAAAGTTGGAAATTTTGGTAATTGTGACACAGAGACGCAACGCGAGCTCACGTTGCTGAACAAATGGCACTGATAGACCCGCCGGACACAGGGCTGCCGCAAACCTTCAATCTGCAAACAACGCAGTGTCTGCAAAGTGCCATGAAGGGGACGGCGATGAAAGGTGTGCTCGTGATGTCAGCAAGGACGTTGTCAACCTAAAAGAAATGTATTCATGGACATACCGCAGCACTGACTTCTGTCAGAAAACAAATTGTGGAAGACTTTGAAACGGGCAAGGAAAGCTCCGTGGGTGCTCAGGTCTGTTTACTTCTGGTGTTAATTGTCTTTCAGCTCTGACTCAACTCTGTCAGTTGCAGAAAACTGATACTAATGCGAAGGACTTGTCCATAGAAATGCAAATAAACTGTATCAGATACGATGCAATTGACGATGGCCTTGAGGACAGACGCATTTTTCACCTTTTCACACATTTAATTCAGAATTCCTTCTTTTCTACAGATGTCTAGGTTTTTTGACTTATTCTTTGAACCAGTTATAACATTTTTCGGTTCCCTGATTAATTAAGGAGTTTAATAAAATCTTTGACATGTGTTCATTTTGTATATCTGTATGAATGTCATGGTTCTATCCTCTTGTAAAAATTCCTATGACACTTCACCGGGGCATTGTGAGGCTTAAGTGGGTTAATGCATATAAAATCCTTAGAGTAGTGCTTGGTGCACAGAAAGCACTTGAGTGTTGGTGATTTGGGGTATTATCTATGGCATAGCACTCCACACACCATGGTGTGTTTGTTAATGTCTTGTTAATGTCTCTTTTCCTCATCAGACACCCTCTCCCCCTACAGTGTCAGGTCCATTAAGAAAAGAACTTTGTAACTCCAGTGCTGAGAACAGTAGAACCAAGCTCCAAGAATCCAAGCCCAAAGAACATAGCAGACAATCAATAAACTAGCTGAATATTGAAGGAATTAGAATAGGGACAAGGAAAAAAAAAAAAACATTTTTAAAGAACCAGGTGTGGCCGGGCGCGGTGGCTCACGCCTGTAATCCTAGCACTCTGGGAGGCCGAGACGGGCGGATTGCTCAAGGTCAGGAGTTCGAAACCGGTCTGAGCAAGAGCGAGACCCCGTTTCTACTAATAATAGAAAGAAATGAATTGGCCAACTAAATATATATAGAAAAAATTAGCCGGGCATGGTGGCGCATGCCTGTAGTCCCAGCTACTCGGGAGGCTGAGGCAGAAGGATTGCTTGAGCCCAGGAGTTTGAGGTTGCTGTGAGCTAGGCTGACGCCACGGCAGCCTGTAGTCCAGGCAACAAAGTGAGACTCTGTCTCAAAAAAAAAAAAAGAAAAGAAAAGAAACCTCACTCCCTTTAGCCATCACCTGCAGCCCTCCCCATCCTCCCCAGACCTCAACAACCATTAGTCTACTTTCTGTCCTCTCCAGACATTTCAGAGAAATGGATTTATACAGCATGTGGCCTTTCGTGCCTGGCTTCCCTCATCGGCACACTGTCTGCAAGGCTCATCCTATTGTAGCCTGCATCAGGGCTTCCCTGCTCTCTACGGCAGAATAACATTCCACTGTGTGGGCAGTTTCCTCCTGTCCCTGCTCCGTCCTCAGCCTTCCTGTCCCTGCACGGCTGTACCATGTTTCTCCATGTTCTTGCTTGGTATTCAGCAGTAGCCTCATGCTGGAGGTTGGGGGACATCAGATTCTCCTGGTCCTGTCCCATTAACGGTCAGGCTGAGCCTGGGCCGGGGGCTTTCCCAGCCTTCCTGCCCCTCCCTCCCAGGGCAGTCATCCTGGTATCTGTGGGGAGTGGCCTGGCCCTGCCCCTGCCATGAGCGCAGGTGTCCCCAAGGCAGGGACCCGCACGTGCACGCCTGCTCCAGGAGGGGGTGCTCTGGTCCGCACCCGGCCCCAGGTGTCTCTCACCAGCACCACGCTCCAGTGGAGGCTCCCCCAATCCCCTCCAGAAAAGAGCTGCAGGGAACTCGGTCTCCCCTGTGGCTGGGGCTTCCAGGTGCGCTGTCAGACAAGCGCACAGAACTTGTGAACATTTTAGCCACTGTTCCTACCACTTTTGTTTAGCCATCTCCCCACAACCGCATGCATTGCCCAAAGTGGAGCAGGTCCGTGTCTCCCTCTCCTGGAAGGCGCTGTCCCTCTTGGGAGCTCAGTGGGAACCCCACACCCGGCCCTGTCCATGGCACTCTGGGACACTGGTTCCAGGCAGGTCCGGCTCCACCATCTTTGTATACCTAGAGCCAGAACAATTCGTGGTCTATTGTAGACACTCGATCGATGTGCGAGGCATGAAACAGAGTTCATAAATCAGTGGTTTTTAAGGATGCATGACAAAACTGCCCGGCAGCTGGCCGGGCGCGGTGGCTCACGCCTGTAATCCTAGCACTCTGGGAGGCCGAGGCGGGCGGATCGCTCAAGGTCAGGAGTTCGAAACCAGCCTGAGCAAGAGTGAGACCCCGTCTCTACTATAAATAGAAAGAAATTAA